>JBBPQV010001278.1:0-11181 GCA_038092675.1 Boletus rufocinnamomeus | reverse complement strand
CCAAATTGCGACTTGAACCCCAACAAGCGCCCCCCGTGTCCACCGCAAGTACAGCAGCAATACCTCTGGGATTATGAGACAGGTGCATTTGTGCCTGCTGCACCTTACCAGCTGCCCATGCAGCATGCCCAGCACCAATATGGTCGTCCCCTCCTCTC
Source organism: Boletus rufocinnamomeus (assembly GCA_038092675.1). Lineage (NCBI taxonomy): Eukaryota > Fungi > Basidiomycota > Agaricomycetes > Boletales > Boletaceae > Boletus > Boletus rufocinnamomeus. The sequence goes on along the minus strand of JBBPQV010001278.1, from coordinate 11,023 downwards.
TCCTCCAACCACCACTCCTGTTCTGTCCACTCCCCCCATTGTCGCCCAACAAGTGGCAACACCGTCCTTCTATTTGGCAGAAGCTGAAGCTTACTACCAAGACAAGTTCGAAGTAAAAGCAAGGCAGAAGGTGGCCAGCTCTTTAAATTAAATAAGTCTGTGAACAATGAGGGTGTTCATAGACCAGACAATCATGTTTCTCCTTCTCTTTCTCTTTCCTCATGTAATATATCTACCAATCTTGTTGACTGCGATGAGTCCAATTTCCCTGTATGTACTATGGATGATCTTCTTGACAATATATTTCCTCATTCTGAAAGGGCAACTCAATTGAGCATGGCGCCAGAATTAAAACAAAGCATCCTTAATTCCCTTGTTTGCCAAGTAAGAAATTCTCCTAATTATAAATCCCTCAATTCCCCTGATTCCATTTTTATTCACACAAGCATGTTGTCATTTGGTGGCAAAATGTCACTTGAAACACATGTACTGAATTATGAAGATGGAAGTTGGCGATCTTGATCATTTAAGTCCCTTCTAGATTCAGGTGCATCTCACACTTTTATCGACAAAGACTATGTTCTCTCTCATGGTATTCCTACTTATAAAATTGCTAATCCTATTTCGGTGAAAAATGCTGACAGCTCTAATGGAGCAATAGGCCAAGTAACCCACACCGTTACCTTAATTATTGGGATTGCCAGCCATTACGAGGTCCTGGAAGCCTATGTTTCTAAACTAGGAACCCACCACCTCATTGTCAGCTATGATTGGCTGGCTCGGCATAATCCCACTATAGATTGGGTCTCTAAAACTATTTCTTTTCCTCACTGCACACCCTATTGTCATATTATGGGTGATGGACCTTTTAACGAACCTATCAAGCTTATTTATAATTGTAGTATAGAAGAAGGACTCAAGGAGAAAGTGCCCGAAACATACCACAACTTCCCTGATGTACCTTCCGAGAACGAATCCGAAAGAATGCTGGAACAAAAACCCTGGGATCATGCAATAGATCTGAAACCAGACTTCACTCCCAAAAAGGGCAGAGTAATTCCTTTATTGGATGCAGAAATGGATGAAGTATGCACATTCATCAGAAAAGAACTCAAGAAGGGTTACATTCACCCGTCAAAGTCCCCTCAAACGGCACCAGTATTCTTTATACCTAAAAAAGATGGAAAAAAGAGACTTGTTATGGACTACCATTATTTAAATGAAGGCACTATTAAGAACGCCTATCCTCTACCTCTTATTTCAACATTGATTGATCACCTTAAGGGTACAGACATGTTCACAGCCCTTGATCTTCAATGGGGTTACAACAATGTTTGAATTAAGGAAGGTGACGAGTGGAAGGGAGCTTTCGTTACTCCTATAGGCACATATGAACCAACTGTTATGTATTTCGGAATGACTAACTCACCCCCTACTTTTCAGCAAATGATGAATGATATCTTTAATGACATGTACACTGTATTAGTAATCTACATCAATGACTGTATGATATTTACCAAAGGCAAGACTAAGGAAGAGCATGAAGAAATAGTAAAGGAGGTGCTTTCCCATCTTCACCAAAACAATCTTTATGTAAAACCAGAAAAATGTAGCTTCTCAAAGGACAAAGTGGACATTCTCAGTATGGTAGTATCTAAAGAGGGAGTAGAAATGCAGGAAAAGAAGGTGTCAGGGGTATTGGATTGGCTGGTTTCCACATGCCTCAAACAACTGCAAGGCTTCCTCAGACTCTGTAATTATTACCAACAATTTATTGAAGGCTTCACAGACATTGCATGCACATTGAACGATCTCACCAAAAAGGACATTCTTTTCAAATGGGAACTGAAGCACCAAGTTGCATTTGATTCTTTGAAAGTCAAATTCAAAGAATCACCCCGTTGGCTTACCCAGATCGAGACAAAGAAATGCATCTTGAAACAGATGCCTTGGATATTGCCACAGGGGCAGTGCTCTCGGTTAAATGCGATGATGGTCTCTGGAGACCCTGTGCCTTCATTTCCCACTCCTTCAACAGCACTGAGTGCAATTATCCTATCTATGATAAAGAACTCTTGGCAGTCATTTGAGCATTAGAAGAATGGCGACACTACCTAATCAGTAGGGAAGGTTTTGAGATCTGAACGGATCACAAGAATCTTGAACATTGGAAGAAACCCCAAACCTTATCTGGTCGCCAAGCTCAATGGCACACACTTCTTCAAGAATTCAATTACATCTTTATTTATAAACCTGATACATCGAATGGCCATGCAGATGCTTTATCTCGCTGACCAGACCATGGTGATGCCATTCAGGATCACAACCAGAATATTACTGTTCTTCCACCTTCTCTCTTTATTAATAACATTGAATTTTCTTTTTATTTCTACAATAAAATCATGAAAGAATCAGAAAAAATACATGAAGAATCCTTTAATGAATACACTTATGATTACAATAACAATATTTTCAAAAACAACAAAAACAAAGTCTTTGTTCCTGAACAATTACATACAGAACTTCTCACTATTTGTCATGATTCTCCTATTGGTGGACATTCCGGACAAGCACGTACTTCTCATCTTCTCACTTGTCATTTCTCATGGCCTGGCATCACAAAAGACATTAAAAATTATGTAGATAGCTGCCAAGTGTGCACCCAAACAAAGGGAAAGTCAAAGGCACTGGCAGGAAAACTCCTTCCTTTACCCACTTCCAAATGACCATGGGAAGATTTATCAGTTGATTTCATTACAGGTTTACCCCCTTCCCATGGTTACACTGCCATCTGTGCTGTCATTGATCAATTTTCAAAAGAAGTCATTTTCATTCCCACTTACGACACTGTTTCTTCAAAGAACTTAGCCATTATCTTCAGAGACAATATTTGGTGTATCCACGGACTCCCTTCTATGATCATTTCTGATCAAGGCCCCCAGTTTGTTTCAGACTTCACTTCCAAATTATGTAATCTTCTCTCTATCTCCCAGAAAATCTCCACTGCCTATCACCCACAAACTGATGGACAAACAGAGCATATTAATAGAGAACTTGAACAGTATCTCCACTCTTACATAGCTAAGCAACAGACCAAATGGGCTGATTGGCTCAAAGTCACTCAATTCCATTACAATAATTCTCTCACCACTGCCACCGGCACTATTCCTTTCAACATCACACATAACTACACCCCTTGCATGGGTTTTGAAGGAAAAGCTAAGGGCATGGAAAAAGAATTTGGCATGGAGATGGGAAAATCACACAAAGAAGTAGAAGATGCACTAGAGAAAGCATGAGAAAGGATGAAGAAACAATCGGACAACAAAAGATCCAATGCTCCAGAGTACAAGAAAGGACAGCAGGTTTGGCTTTTGGCCAAACATTTGAAGCTCCCATACATGGCAAAGAAGTTAACTCAAAAATGGATTGGCCCATATGAAATCCTCAAGGTACTTCCTAATGCCGTTAAACTCAAATTACCAAACTCTATTTGAATTCACCTTACCATCAACATCTCATGCATTAAACCTTATCAGGCAATCCTTCTGGGTCAACCAGTCTCACGCCCAGACACAATCGAAGTTGACGAAGAAGGAGTAGAACAATTTGAGATTGACTATATTGCAGCATCTCGTCTCAAAGGCCACCAGCTTCAATACCTCATACATTGGAAAGGTTATGACGAATCCAATAGGACATGGGAATCCGGCAATATTATTAACACCACCCCTCAGGCAGTTGCCGATTTCCATAAAAAGAACCCCTCAGCTCCTTGGAAACTTTGTGGTCTAATCATTGGAGACTTCTCTTCCCTTTTCTCACAATATGAAAACTTTACCGAAACTAATTATCACAGGACTCGCCTGGAATTTGAGTCTTAAAGAGGGAGTAGTGTTATGATATACAATATTTTCAAAACTTTTAACTTAAGCGCATTCACACACTTACCCTACAACCTTCAGACTTCAAAGTCATGTGATGTGCACATGACCGTGGGAAACTACACGTGACCTATGGTCTAGACAAACACGCTCCACACATGCCTTATTAATTTCTGTTTATTTCTTCTCATCATCATCTTCTATCTCTCACAACATCTTCTTTCATCTATCTATATCAAGTAGTCACTTCCATGGACCCTATGGTCTGTGTGCACTCCTGTAACTTATATAAACTAGCTGTAGTCGACTGGACACCCCAGTCTAATCCATTTGTACCTTGTGGCCTATGTTCCTGCGAGTGTATTAAGGAAGACATCATCTTGTCTCACTTCTTCAATCTCCTCTACTCTCTTGTCTTAGGTTTGGTGTAGCCCATGTCAAGTCCCTGTCAGTGTTAGCTCGAGATTACTCGCAACACTCATATTCCTACCCTTGACCCAGACCTGGTCTGTACACAGTACCAGTATTTTATATAAAGTCACCACTTTTGTACTTGTATTTCTCTATCTAGTGCTATGAAATTCATTGCTAGAGTCATGGTTACTTCTACAAGTCCTAAAGTTCAACTAAGGGGAGCAAGACCATCTCACTTCCACCAAATTATCCTTGTACTATATTTGAGTATATGCTTTGACTAGGTTCTACACATTAGTATAACACTATATATGGTGTTGAATTCAAGGAATAGTTCATCCTCCTCCTGTTTGTGTTCTCTAATAGCATCATCTTTGTGGAGTGTTGCCATCCAAGTTGGATAATGAACACTTCAGATTACCCCCCAACTTAGCACTTACTGTAGCTTCATCTTTTACTTTGGGCATTTCCAGGGCAGTGGATCATTTTTTCACATAGTCTAAAAAGTTATTTTAAGGTCATATTATGGCATTTCTGAATATTGCCCTGAGTTAGAGGGATGCCCTGGGATGTCCTTATAGAAATATATTATTTAGTGGTTTTGAGCATGTTTGGATATGGAGGAGTATCTGGGATCCTACAAGAGGGCCACCCTCTGACCATTTTTTTCCATTTTTGTACTAGAGGAAGTGAGAGGGTAAGGAGACAGTCAGCTTAGGTGATAATGCCAAGATAATTTATGCTGAATTGTCTTTAATACCAGGTGGGTTACGTGGCAGTACCAATGATTTATATTGGGAGTGTCAACATTGAATAGGATGGTCAAGATATATTAGGAGTGGTACTTTGTGATAGGGGGAGATAAGGATAAGTGACTCATACTCAAATGCTATCAAATGCCAGAGGGTGTCCCTTTATCTGCCAGAGGGCATTCCTTTCCCTAGTAGAGAGCCTCCCTCTCAATGCCAGAGGGTGTCCCTTTCACCACCAGAGGGCATTCCTCTGACCAGCAAAGGATATCCCTCTCACTGCCAGAGGATGTCCAAGACATATATATGCACCAATAAGAGTATATCTTGTCAAAGTTATATGGTACAATTACCTAATACTTTTTAGTTGCACTTTTCACATTCATACAATAGATTCTGGGTTAGTCTAGATCAGGCTTTATCACATGAGGGATCATGTGATAGTCTAGACTTATGACATTATGACACATGTTCATAATCACAGGATATTTCCTTTTACATATATCATACTCCTCTTTAACCTTATTTAGAGATATATAAGTACTTGACCACTGTTGTCTTTACATCTCTAACAACTCTTGTTCTCCTCCATTATTTGAGCTCAGAGCACCCTCAGTACTCTTCACTCTAAGAGTTCACCACCACTTGGTTGTTATCTACTCTCATTCAGTGAGTATTTCCCTTACTTCTCCTCCCTTGCCAGCTCCCTTGAACTTATTTCTAGTTCCTGACATATCACTGGTGACAAGCAGTTCCACACTAGCTCCCCCTTCTTCTTGTGCTCAGAATCATTCACCACTCAGAACTCAGGACCTCATTGACCCTAATATGGCCATCCCTGAAGCTTTTCCAAATTAGCTCACCCATTCCATTAGCAATACCATTTTTAATTTTATGTTATTTTTAATTTTATATTCTTGTTTATTGTCCAGTAGCAATTTACTCTTTGTCAGACTATACATGCAGAGCAGCAGTATGTAGGCTACTTATGGATGTGTGCATTCACTAGCCTTTACAAGGGGAGAAGGGAAAAACAATAGCTACAGTTGAATGTCCACACACTCTTCATCAGCATTTTCATCATTACTATCCAATCAGATGGTTAAAATGGGTTGAGGGTGCTGTTGTAGTTGGGGGAGCAATACAGGTTGCTGTTGTTGTCAAATGCAAAGTATTCCTATGCAGTGGATCCATGTTCAATCCAGTTGGATGTGTAGATGAATCTACATTTTCTGGGAGGAAGGTGAAGGAGATGGATGCAGTCTCAGCAAAACTTGTGAATAGGGAGGATGGACAGGCAGGATGGTCATGGACTTGATGGTGGCTGTTGCAAGTAGTCTCGAGCAAACACTGGCAGAGACTTGACATGGGCTACACCAAATCACAAGAAGTAAGATGGGAGGAGATTAAGAGTGGAGACAAGGCAGTCTTCCTTAATATACTTACGAGGACATAGGTCGCAAGGTACAAATGGATTAGACTGGGGAGTCCAGTTGACTACAGCTAGCTTATATATGTTACAGGAGTGTGCATGGACCATAGTGTCCATGGGAATGGTTACTATGTATAAATAGATGAAAGAAGATGTTGTGAGAGAAGGGAGATGATGATGGGAAGAAAGAAGTGGAAATTAATAAGGTATATGTGCAGCATGTTTGTCTAGACCATAGGTTACATGCACATCACGTGACTTTGAAGTCTGAAAGATGTAAAGTATGCATGTTGTAGTGCTAAGTCAAAAAGTTTGAAAATATTATATATTACAACACTACTCCCTCTTTAAGACTTGAATTCCAGGCAAGTCCTGTGATAATTAGTCTCAGTGAAGTTTTTGTAATGAGTGAAGAGAGAAGAAAAATCTCCAATGGTAAGACCATGAAGTTTCTGAGGGGCTGAGGGGTTCTTTTTGTAGAAGTCAGCAACTGCCTGAGGGGTGGTGTTAATCATATTACCAGACTCCCATGTTCAGTTGGATTTGTCATAACCTTTCCAATGTACAAGATATTGAAGCTGGCAGCCTTTGAGACATGATGCTGCTATATAGTCAATTTCAAATTGCTCTACTCCTTCATCAACTTCTATTGCATCTGGGTGTGAGATTGGTTGACCTGGTAGGGTTGTCCAATAAGGTTTGACATGAGAGATGTTAACTGTGGGGTGAATGCAAATAGAGTTGGGCAATTTAAGTTTAACAGCATTAGGAAGAACCTCAAGGATTTCATATGGGCCAATCCATTTTTGGGTTAACTTCTTTGCTGTGTAGGGGAGCTTCAAATGTTCAGCTAAAAGCCAAACCTGCTGTCCTTTCTTGTAATCTGGAGCATCAGATCTCTTTTTATCCAACTGTTTCTTCATTCTTTCTCATGCTTCCTCCAATGCATCTTCTACTTCTTTGTGGGATTTTCCCGTCTCCATGCTGAACTCCTTTCCCATGCCTTTAGCTTTTCCTTCAAAGCCCATGCAAGGGGCATAGTTACATGTGATATTGAAAGGAATGGTGCCAGTGGCAGTGGTGAGAGAGTTATTGTGATGGAATTGTGTGACTTTGAGCCAATTGGCCCATTCGGTTTGTTGCTTTGCTATGTAAGAGTGGAGATATTGCTCAAGTTCTCTATTGATATGCTCTATTTGTCCATCAGTTTGTGGGTGGTAGGCAGTGGAGATTTTCTGGGAGATAGCAAGAAGATTACATAATTCAGAAGTGAAGTCTGAAACAAACTGGGAACTGTGGTCAGAGATGATTGTGGAAGAAAGTCTGTGGATATACCAAACATTATCTCTGAAAATAAGAGCTAGGTCCTTTGAAGAAACTGTGTCATACATAAGTAGGAATGAAAACAACTTCTTTAGAAAATCAATCAACAACTACACAAATGGCAGTATAACTGTGGGAAGTGGGTAAACCCATAATGAAATTGACTGATAAATCTTTCCATGGTTGTTTAGAAGCAGGTAAAGGAAGGAGTTTGCCTGCTGGTGCCTTTGACTTTCCCTTTGTTTGGGCGCACACTTGGCAGCTATCTACGTAATTTTTAATGTCTTTAGTGACACCAGGCCATGAGAAATGATGAGTAAGAAGGTGAGAAGTGCAGGCTTGTCTGGAATGTCCTCCAATAGGAGAGTCATGACAAATAGTAAGAAGTTCAGTATGTAATGGTTCAGGAACAAAGACTTTGTTTTTGTTGTTTTTGAAAATATTGTTATTGTAATCTTAGGGATATTTGTTAAAGGATTCTTCTTGTATTTTTTCTGATTCTTTTATGAATTTTTTGTAAAAAGAGGAGGAAAGTTCAATATTGTTGATAAATAAAGAAGGTGGTAAAATGGTAATGTTCTGGTTGTGATTCTGAATAGCATCACCATGGTCCAGTCAGTGAGACAAGGCATCTGCTCGGCCATTTGATGTACCAGGTTTGTAAATGAAAACATAATTAAACTCTTGTGAAAGTGCATGCCAATGAGCTTGGCGACTGGATAAGGTTTGGGGTTTTTTCCATTATTTGTGATTCTTGTGATCCATCCAGATCTTGAAACCTTCCCTACAGATTAGGTAGTGTTGCCATTCTTCTAACACCCAAATAACTGTCAAGAGTTCTTTATCATAGATAGGGTAGTTGCACTCAGTCCTGTTGAAGAAGTGGGAGATACATAAAGGCACAGGGTCTCCAGAGACCATGATTGCACTTAACTGAAAGCACTGCCCCTGTGGCGATGTCTGAGGCATCTGTTTCTAGACACATTTCTTTGTCTTGATCTGGATAGGCCAACAGGAGTGATGCCTTAAATTTGTTTTTTAAGGCATCAAATGCTACTTGGTGCTTTGGTTCCCATTTGAATAGAACATCCTTTTTGGTTAGGTTGTTCAATGGGCATGCAATATCTGCAAAGCCTTCTATGAATCGTCAATAATAATTACAGAGTCTGAGGAATCCCTGCAGTTGTTTGAGGCATGTGGGAACCAGCCAGTCCAATACTCCAGACATTTTCTTTTCCTGCATTTCTACTCCCTCCTTAGATACTACCATTCCTAAAAAGTCCACTTTGTCCTTTGAGAAACTACATTTTTTGGTTTTATATAAATATTGTTTTGGCAAAGACGGGAAAGCACCTCCTTTACTTTTTCCTCGTGCTCTTCCTTTGTCTTGCCTTTGGTAAATATCATACAATCATCAATATAAATAACAAGTATGGCACACATGTCATTAAAGATGTCATTCATCATTTGCTGAAAAGTAGTGGGTGAGTTAGTCATCCTGAAATATATAATGGTTGGTTTATATGTGCCTATGGGAGTAACAAAGGCTCCCTTCCACTCATCACCTTCCTTAATTCATATGTTGTTATAACCCCATTGAAGATCTAGGGCTGTAAACATGTCTGTGCACTTAAGGCAGTCAATCAATGTTGAAATAAGAGGTAAAGGATAGGTGTTCTTTATGGTACCTTCATTTAAATAATGAAAGTCCATAACAAGTCTCTTTTTTTCATCTTTTTTGGATATAAAGAAGACAGGTGCTGTTTGAGGGGATTTGGATGGGTGAATATAACCCTTCTTGAGTTCTTTTCTGATGAACGTGCATACTTTGTTCATTTCTGCATCTGATAAGGGAATTACTCTACCCTTTTTGGGAGCAAAGTCTGATTTCAGATCTATCATGTGAACCCAGGGTTTTCATTCCAGCATTCTTTTGGATTCCTTCTTGGAAAATACATCAAGGAAGTCATGGTATGTTTCAGGCACTTTTTCTTTGAGTCCTTCTTCTATATTATGATCATACATAAGTTTGATTGGTTTGTTAAAAGGTCCATCACCCATAATATGACAATAGGGTGTGCATTGAGGAAAAGAAATTGTGTTGGATACCCAATCTATGGGGGGATTATGCTGAGACAGCCAATCATAGCCAACAATGAGGTGGTGGGTTCCTAGTTTAGAAACATAGGCTTCCAGGACCTTGTAGTGGCCAGCAATTCCAATAATTAATGTGACAGCATGGGTTACTTGGCCTATTGCTATATTAGAGCCATCAGCATTTTTCACTAAAATAGGGTTAGCAATTTTGTACATGGGAATACCATAAGAGAGAACATAGTCCTTGTCAATAAAAATATGGAAGGCACCTGAATCTAGAAGGGACTTAAATGATTGAGATCGCCAACTTCCATCTTCATAATTTAGTACACATGTCTCAAGTGACATTTCACCACCAAATGACAATGTGCTTGCACAGATCGAAATAGAATCAGGAGAAGCAAGGGATTTATATTTAGGAGAATTTCTTACTTGGTGAACAAGGGAATTAAGCACACTTTGTTTTAATTCTGGTGCTGCACTCGAATCAGCTGCCCTTTCAGAATGAGGAATAATATTGCCAAGAAGATTGTCCAAAGTATATACAGGGAAGTCTGAGTCATCACAGTCAACAAGATTGGTAGATATATTACAGGAGGAAAGAGAAACAGAAGGAGAAACATAATTGTCCAGTCCATGAACACCCTCTTCATTCACAGACCTTTTTAATTTAAAGATTGGGCTGCCTTCTGCCTGGCTTCTACTTCAAATTTATCTCTATAGAAGGCTTTGGCTCCTGCCAAATAGAAGGATGGTGTTGCTGCTTGTTGAGCGACAACTGGGGGAGCAGACAGACCAGGAGTGGTGGTTGGAGGGGATGGGAGGGGATGACCATAATGGTACTGGGTGTGCTACATGGACGGTTGGTAAGGTGCAGCAGGCACACATGCACCTATCTCATAATCCCAAAAATTCTGCTGCCATACTTGCAGCAGATGCAAGGCTTGCTTGTTAGGGTTTTGCAAGCAATTAGGCCAAATATGGCCAATCTTGTTGCATCTGTAACAGGTATGGGTATTGGGCTGGGACAGAGAGGCTTGTTGAGCATCCATCTCCATTGGGGCTCCTCTACCCATCTGCATACCAGTGGGAGTGAAACAGGAATGGTTACCTGGAGGAGGATG
>JBBPQV010001277.1:0-11187 GCA_038092675.1 Boletus rufocinnamomeus | reverse complement strand
TGACGGACAACCCTCAGACATACCCCATAAGTGACGAACGCAGCCAAGTCCCATCCCATGTTGAGACCTGTGAGTTTCAAATTGAAATCCCGACAAGGATCCTTGTGCCATGGTCGGCGTCTACGTACCTTCCTGGGCAGCATTGATGATCTCAGCCGGAGTGGCCACGCCAGTACGGTTGAGATACTTTGAAAAAGAAAAATGTTCATCGATAAGTTGCGACATCGAGATGTCCGATCACTTACCCCATGAGAAGCAAGGGTATTCAATCCCGGGCAAGGACCACGAATGTCACCTGGTTGATCAGGCTGGTATGGGTGGGCCGAGTCATAGACGAGCTTTGCAGATGTGTCCTTGATGGGAGGTGGGAGGGGTTGTGGACCGGGTGTGCTACTGAAGGTTCGCGCTACAGCCCGGACCTCTTCCGGAGACAAGCCCGCGAGTGAACGATATTCTGGGAAGTTCGCTGGCTGTGGAAATCCCAGTGCATATGGGGCGAGCGCAACTAATATTGCGAAGATCTGTGACTTCATCCTGCACATGCAACGGATAAGGAGTTGGGAGAAACAAATCCGATGAAGAAGGTAAATCGACTAATGGCGATTTTATATACCCAAGGAAAATGCAAAGGTGACACATACGCAGTTCAATGTTCAGTTTTGGTCATGGCGGGCACCAAAGTGCTTCCGGTGGAGTGCGTCCTTAAAGCAAATTACTGGCAGTCACCGTGATGGCCCGGGTGCAGCTGCGGAGGTGTGTTAGATAAGACCTGTATGTCAATCCAACACCATTTTCAGTCGCATCCGGGGTCGAGATCTAGCATTCTGCTGCATGGCATCTTGAGCGAGGTGTCTAGCAGGCCTGCAGCTCACCATGGATTCTAGGATGGGCCATGAATTAACTACCGCAAGGTGGGCAACAGACTCGTTCAGATACCAGTAATACAATTACTACAAAGGGATCCCCACCCAATCTCACAGTGTAATTCGATGTATGTCCCAATCAGCACCATGATCGCCGCGAGGGAAAGTTGGGATTGTGACAATACAACGCATGAAGGGCAAGTGTCAGGAGGAACTTGACCGCCGAGCTGCCTCAACACCACGTGCAACAATGGAATAAATGAATTTACCTGAGAGCCCACCCGAGGTATCCGGATCACGCAGGGTTAAGAGCCTGGTCAAGATGAGGTTCGAAGAAACTTTAGTATATTCTCACGCCACTGTGACGCCACTACGACAACGACAGGTGGTGGAAGAGTCGGGTCCGAGGAATGACTTGATGATCTGCAAGGCAGAAAACTGCATCAAAAGTGTTGTTGGTTACTTTCACGGTGATACGCTGGGTAATTCCCTTGTTTGTGAAGTGGAAAACTAATCAGAGTTGTCGAAAATGTAACTAGTACATGACTATATGCTGCTCGACAGATCTCAGAGAATCATCTTCAAGTTCGATCTGCTTATGGGAGACTACAAATACAAGGGCCGACTACAGCTCCATGCAAATTCAATGAGCGGCGTGCGCCCCCGGTGGGCGCATGATGAGATTCATGAAATCGCGCTCATGGGTCCGGCTCATCAGTGATTAATTGATGTATGATCTAGCCACTAATATTGTACGATTCTGATAAGAACGCGCAATGGCTTCCGTCAGGGCAACACTGCCATGACGCAAGTTTGGAGTCACACGCAACACAGCTGCGAGTACTACGGCACACAAAGTTTCACGCCCCAGCGTGTGCAGGCTAGGAGGTAAGTGACCCACTAATACACATGACCCAGACAGACTACGATGGCTTGTGACCCATTGAAAAAGCAGTGTGAACAGCTACATGCGTATCTGATCAGGTCTACGTTGTTGTAGCAGGGTAGTTTAACTCGAGCACTCCATTGAGATTGTGGTGGGATTTGGTTCTCTCTAGCTCCATGGTGACTTAGGACAAGCTATTGATTTATGTTAGGAGATGTGTTTTATGGTCTTGTTTTCTTTGGGGGGCCAGACATTTGTCTGCCGTTTTGCAATGTGGCCTTGTCACCCCCCTTAAGGCGCGGAGAAGCCGACCATATGCATGGTAGTGGTTGTGGTTCAAGGAGTCCCCCCCACCACTAGTACAGGTTTCGATCCATCGGCGTAACAAGGACGACTCATCGGTCGAACGTGCCCAATGATTGCATTGGAGGTCGTTAGATCTTTGCAACACACCCGATCATGGGAATGACCACAGTATATATCGCAGCACAACTCAAGCTTGCCTTGGATTGTGCCTATGTCGAACAAGGGCATTTAGATGTAAGCCTACCAGCTTACCTATGTTCCTATAGTTACCATATACACTGCTCGGGATACTGAATGTAAAGCATCTAGTATTACTGCCTTTTGGCGTAACGGTCTAAGCAGCGAGCGGGCTGGACTACTTACGCTAGCCATGTTATCTCGTAAGTCGCAGACTCGGAATCTGATCTGCATCAAATCCAAGCACTCGTGTTCGACGACACCCACACCTGTCTGTATCTCGCATGTCGCGGATGCCACTCAAGACATGAGGAAAATGTGTGTGTGGGAAACAACAGCAGCCACTGCAGGAAGGCGAATTTGCGTCCGCAAGCGCCTATCAGACAGGCATGTCGAATGCCGGTGCAGAACACCCGTCGGCGGACACCCAAACAGAATCCAACGGCTTAGGGACTTTGTCCTCATGATACCACGACTCTGAGATATTGAGGACGCAGTACAATTGATACTTACAAAGTAATTCTAATGAACTCATTGCATCATGGAGCATGCAACTGTAGACGACTTACCCACGCTTCATATGGGTACGTTTAGTAAAATCACCACTCATACCTTGGACATCTACTCTACTAGTAGAATAGTGTGATGAAATCTGCCAATCAGTTGCTGATGTCAACATCCAATACATCGACATTGACAACTAAGAAAGTAGTAGCTCAGAGCACCAACGGGAAGAAAGCTACATCCACGAGTTAAGTAATGGAACACTCATAGAACCTCAACCATTGCTCAAGTTGGTCATTCTTACTGCCCAAATGGGAAAAGTTGTTCGCAACTCGGGTCTTGCAACGTCTGGTAAAAAGTGACCAAGTTGGCCTTGATCGCACCCTCGAGTTCGGGAGTCGGGTTGGGGTACAGCTGAGCCGTCAGGTTGACCTGTCTCTGGTACCCATAGCACAGCTGAGAAAAATCAGCACAGGTGTGCCGGACAAGAGAGATCGACGCACAGTCCCAGGGTCTTCTGGATTCGGCACAAAGTTGTTCACCCCTTCGTTGCGACCCGGCGGCACTCCGATCAAGTTGAATACCTCATTAGCCACGGCGATGACATCGGCAAATCCGTATGGGCCCTGACGACGATAGAACCCCTTGGGGTACTTGTGCAGCTGGAAGAAACTCCGCGCGTCGTCCACCGTAACATTGATCGTCGTGTTCACCGTCTGGTTGCTTACGAAGAAAGCGAGGGGAAATGTCGTTTCTGCATAGGCGGTTAGGTAACGGGGCGTATCGAACGAAAACGTCGGGTTGCGTGCGATGGAGTCGTTGATGCGGAGGTACTTTTGCAAGGATGCAGATTCGACCGTGATCATCCCGTCTCCGACGAGGTTGGCGGCATAGATGAGCTGCGAAAGTGATGAGTAATTTAGATACGGGTGGTGGCCATACCTACCAGATCAAACAAGGTCTCGTTGAAACTGTAATTATTGCCAAAATAATAATCTCCACGAGTGGTACTAGCATCACCTGCAGTAGCAGTCATCAGCCCATAGTTATCGGCAGTACACAAGATATCATAGGAGAGAGGCAGGGACTTTACCTTCAAAGTTGCCGTGGGTGTTGAGTCCGGGAGTGAGTTGACCATCTGCAGTCGTATTCGCACCAATGCTCATCAGGTTCGTCAAATGGTTCCCATCGACAATAAACGCCTATTTCATTTCCGAACACCATCCATCTGTCAGCACGGATAACAAGACGACGGACAACCCTCGGACATACCCCATAAGTGACGAATGCAGCCAAGTCCCATCCCATGTTAAGGCCTGTGAGTTTCAAATTGAAATCCTGACAAGGATCCCTGTACCATGGTCTACGCACCTTCCTGGACAGCATTGATGATCTCAGCCGGAGTGGACACGCCAGTACGGTTGAGATACTTTGAAAAAGAAAAATGTTCATCGATAAATTGCGACATCGAGATGTCCAATCACTTACCCCATGAGAAGCAAGGGTATTCAATCCCGGGCAAGGACCACGAATATCACCTGGTTGATCAGGCTGGTATGGGTGGGCCGAGTCATAGACGAGCTTTGCAGATGTGTCATTGATTGCAGGTGGGAGGGGTTGTGGACCGGGTGTGCTACTAAAGGATCGCGCTACAGCTCGGACCTCTTCTGGAGACAAGCCCGCGAGCGAACGATATTCCGGGAAGTTCTCCAGGTGCGGAAACCCCGGTGCATATGGGACGAGCGCAACTAATATTGCGAGGTTCTGTAAGTTCATCCCACACACGCCAGTGATTAAGGAGTTGGGGGAAACAAATCTGACGAAGATCTGATGAAGAGGACAAACCGACTACTGGTTAACTTATATACCCAAAGAAGATGCAAGGTAACATGCCCGCAGTTTATTTTTCGTCAGCGACTGGATCTAAGATTTCGCGGCACGGTGTCCCTGAAACAGACCATTGACAGTGCAGCTGCGGCGGCGTATGTGGTTTGCACATCGGGACCGATAACGGTCCGCTGCCCGGCATGCTTGGCGAGGTGGCTAGCAAGGCTACAGTTCACCATTGGTTCTGCTACCTGTATTATCGGGGTCAAGGCGGAACTCAATTCTGTTGCGCTAGGACAAATATCACATCTTGCCAGCTGGCAGCAGGGAACATAACGCACCCGCGGGCAACGGAACATACATCCGACCTCAGCTATGGCTAGGCTATAGCAACCCGTTGGAGTCATTCGATTACCAGAAACATACGATTAATGCAGGGTAATTCCGCCTGCTGTAACTGCGGCTTCTTGACTGGATGTCAACCTGCACACATTTACCCGTTTAAAGCTCACGATGTGACTCAATTTATGTGCTAATCTGCAATCGAGTACTCTCTGGCCGTACAGCCACGGTCGCCACCGGGGAAAGAAGCTGAAGGCTGTGACAAAACAACATGTGGATGAGTAAATGTCAGGAGGAACCCTCCCGCCGAGTGGCTTCGAACCGCCTGCGGTAATGGAATATATTTACCTGAGAGCGCACCCCGAGATAGGGACTAGCTCATTGAGGCTTAGGGTGGTGCGTAGCTAAGAGCTTGGTCAAGATGAGGTTTGAGAGTTAACTTGGAACTTTACCGTATCCGCGCACCGGTACTTGTTTGGTGGCACAGGTACGACAACTATGAGGAATGGAAGGAGGAGCGAGTATGTATCTTCTTTGGTCTGCTTTACGGAAGACTATGCGATGGCCAACTAGTACAGCTCGTATGATCAGAACGACTGTCTTCTGATTTCGAAGTTTTAGGTCTGGTTTTGGAAGACTAGCACAGCTCTGTGCAGTGAACAATGTGCGTCCGGGTGAGTATAACGAGATTTGGCAGGTGGGTGAAATTGGGTTAGTTGATAAACCAGAGGTTCGAGTCCGTTCGACCATGCGGGTAGATTTAGGCGCGGGAAGATTAACAACTTCTCTTCGGCACAAGGAAAATGCTGTGGCTGCGGTGGCATTAGCGCAACAATGGACAGCTCTCTTCCACCCACGACGCCGGAACATGACTCCAACTGGGTACACCCCCTACTCATATTGTACATATGTACCACTTTATTCACAAAACAAACCACCATTGACAGTGTCTGTTGATGTCCCACATAACGAGTCAGATTACGAACCATGGATCCTTGTTCAAATCAGCTAACTGTCATCATTGTAGGAGTTGTCGTTCGTGCCGATGGTTTCAATCCCCCTCCCCATCTGTTCTGTGAAGTTGACCACTTGATGGCCAAGGAAACGAAGATGACGGGCGCAGTGGCAGTCGCACAGCATTATTACGAGTGAGCCCCAACTCTACAGGGCCGATGATCGAAGACGGACGAGCCGTCGACTCGGGTCTAGGGCCTACTGGCACTGGCAGGGTCCCCCGTTTAGCTCAACGAGTGGCGCACCGAGACGTCGGGCAGGCCAATGGATGACAGGCGCGGTGGCATTAGTGCCACAATGTATGCATTTTATGGTCTACGGTCTTAACCGCCAGTTCAAAACATACTGGTAGAGCCTGTGAATAACAGGCAAATGTGACTGAGTGAGTCGGAACGACGAACTCGGAATACTTAGTTGTTGTGACCTGTGTGAGTACTTCAACAGTGCGATGTCTTATGATAACTATGCGCGATGTATGCGGACACCGTGCTGCGACGCCGCTGCACTGGGGGGCTCCGCTACGTGCAGACGAGCTGAGTGGTTGGTCCAAGTCCCAATTAATTATTAGGTGATGCGCCGCAGTCACACGAGAATGGCGGAGGCTGAGCATCTTCTCATTGCCCTTTACGGTTTTAGTAGGTATCTCATGTTGCGGAGATGACGGACATGCAAGTACCGTTGTATCGATGGTGCGCCCAGAATCTCTGAACCAAATGAAATATTTGACTGTCACAGTGCATTCTACACCACATAACTATCATTTTCTTGGAATGGAGAACCCACTAAAAGCGAAGCTCGACATATTAGAGCTGTATCTACCAACGTGCCTCCATCCCTTCTCTTTCCGGATCCTGGACTGGCGACCGTGACGTATGCACTCAAGTAACTTGACCTGTTCGACATTCTTGCAAGCGCTGCTTCCGTAACCGGAGCGTAAATTCGGCACATGCAAATGTGACTACCCTGACGGTTAGGTGAGTCGCCCTCTGTTCAGCACTCTTACCACCCGCCTGTGGTTGACTGTGCCATTCACGCCTCCAGATCGCTCCCTATTCGACGAACAGACCGCAATACAGCTCAGGAACTATGGTCGCCCCAGGGATAGCTCTCTTAGCGCGTATCGCGGGGCTCTCATTCGCATACTGCCTGATCGGTACCGCACTGTGGCGTCTCTTGTCGCTGTGCGGCATACTGACATCAACTTGGTGGTTGGCGGCCGGGCTCATTGCAAGCTTGCCTCTCGGAATTACATGCAAGAATTTTGCACACAATTACGAGGCGGCTGCCTTGGGTGCTCGTCTTATGCATGTCCTTCAGGGGAAAATGTTTGGAAACATCGATTTGATGTTCAGACTTGTGGAAGCCATGAGATCTGGATATCCTGGTAAGGGCCATCGATCAATACCGTTTTCTGAACAAAACCTTGACTTCTGGGGATAGGGGAGGGCATGACTGATGCGGTGGCAGCAGCTGGCAATTGCTTTAATTTTCGTGTGATGTTCAGTGACGTTCTGTTTACTTGCGAGCCACATCATATAAAGGTACAGTGACCGGTATCTGTCTAGCCGGACTAGCTAACGCTCGCACAGGCCATTCTAGCAACCGATTTTGAGAACTTCGTCAAAGGTAGACAGTGATAACAGTGGAGTTTCAATCATAGTATAACACGTCATCCTAGGGGACAAGTTCAGAGTTGCGATGCTTAATGTGTTGGGTACAGGCGTTTTTAACTCTGACGGTAAGTAACTACCTATGCTTTCTTGTTTGTGACTTAATTCTGGAGCTCTCAGCCGACATGTGGAAATTTCATCGTTCCATCACCCGTCCATTCTTTACCCACGATCGGATCAGTCACTTTAATATCTTTGATCGCCATGCTGAGTATGTGATCACCCAGATGAAGTTTCGTCTTCGTGCTGGGTATGCGGTGGACTTCCAGGTGTGTTCATGTATGATCATTCCCCGACCCAGTATGAATCCATGAACCCCAGGATGCTATTTCACGCTTCACGCTTGACTCTGCAACAGAGTTTCTATTCGGAAAATGTGTAGACAGTCTCTCTGCCGGCCTTGTTCATCCCCACAACATGACTCCGGTCGAGAACTCAGTTGCTAGTTCCAAGGTCACGGACGACTTTGCTCGTGCATTCACAGAGGCTCAATACATAGCTTCTCAACGACTTCACAGAGGTTTGTTGTGGCCTCTGTTTGAACTTTTGGGCGACAAGACCATAGAGCCGATGAAGGTCGTGAACGCCTACATCGAACCTATTTTAGTGAATGCGATAGAGAAAGCGAAGATGACCACCCTGCACGGGGAGAAGCCAAACCCCGAGTCCTCCGATGAGGACACACTTCTCGATCACCTTGTTCGACTTACTGCTGGTAGGTGTTACTGATTACGCTATTCCTCTTAATCATTTTCTGTAGATCCCGTGGTCCTCAAGGATGAGATCTTGAACATTATGATCGCTGGTCGTGATACAGTACGTGCGACTATACTGTTGTTTGATTATGGATTAATTGTATGTAATAAGACGGCCGGGACACTGACGTTCATTGTCTATTTATTGTCAACGCATCCCCACGTGCTTACTCGTCTGAGAGAGGAGATCATGACTAGGATTGGACCCAGAGACCGCCCCACATATGAGGCGATCCGTGACATGAAGTATCTCCGTGCGGTTATCAATGGTAAGCTCCTTGCCCATAGTCGAGCGGGGAGATATCATAGATTGTTGTTCCAGAGACACTGAGACTATTCCCGGCCGTGTAAGTACCTGAGTCTACCAATCGGATATATATCTAATTTTTACTCCAGCCCATTCAACGTTCGGTGAGCAAAAAATAATGCTCATCAATAACGTGCTCACCGCAAGCAGTGAGAGCGTCAAAGCTACCACTTTACCCTCTTCCGACCCGTCGGAGAAGCCATATTATGTGCCAGCAAATACTCAGTATGTGACTAGCCCATATCAAGTTATGAAACGAAAAATAATCCTCGACAGGGTGTCGTATTCTGTGTTCAACATGCACCGCCGAAAGGATCTTTGGGGTCCAGACGGTAAGAGGTTTCAGCTGGGTCCGCTTCTGTTGATCCCACTTGCCCTGGGCAGCTGAAGAATTTGATCCCGACCGCTTCCTCGATCACCGGTTGCACAAGTATCTCACACCAAAGCCATTCATCTTCCTTCCATTCAATGCCGGACCTCGTATTTGTCTTGGTCAACAGGTAGGCACTCATACACACACCTTCCTTCTTACCCGGGCCCTTGTTAACAAACTGTTGTCCATCAACTTTAGTTCGCGTATAATGAAATGTCTTTCATCCTGATTAGGCTCTTGCAACAGTTTGACTCGATCAATCTAGCACCTGATGCACAAGCTCCTGACACACTTCCTCCTGCTGCCTGGGCAGAAGCGGAAGGCCGAAAGGCGACGGAGAAGATCTTCCCGAAGACGCATCTCACAATGTATTCGCATGTAAGTTTCCAGTGGATGGTTTCGCTGATA
Organism: Boletus rufocinnamomeus; assembly: GCA_038092675.1. Taxonomy (NCBI): domain Eukaryota; kingdom Fungi; phylum Basidiomycota; class Agaricomycetes; order Boletales; family Boletaceae; genus Boletus; species Boletus rufocinnamomeus. The sequence goes on along the minus strand of JBBPQV010001277.1, from coordinate 1,755 downwards.
GCGGTGGTTGTCTGACACGCCGGCACAGGGTGGGTTGTGGGTGAGAATGACTGAGGCTGACGATGAGATCATCTGAGCAATATATCTGCCTCTGACATTGCGCTGCTGAACACTTTCGTTGCTTTTGTTGTTCTAGAAATTACCATGTGTTACCCTACTTGTACCACGTACGGGTACTATACCAATTGCCATGTATCCGCTGGTATTTCTTCACATGCCTGACAGTCGTTGGATTGAACTTCACGCTTAAGTCCGTTCTACAGCAACTTGTACTGGCCGTCTTGCCAATGGCGCATGCACAACCAATTGGCCGCCCTGAGGACAGAAAGGATACAATGATGTTGTACAAAAAAAACATGATGCATACTCTTACAGTAACCAATAAAAGATTTCTTAACCTATGTAAAAACATGTCTAAAGCTTGGACTGCATTTTGGATGCTTCATCTCCCACCGCGAGTCATTCAGCCTTGCCCTCGAGAAGCTTCTCTACAGCAGCGTCAATCGCTTGAGGAGTCGACGTCGACGCCCAGCGATTCACGACATTGCCATTCTGATCGACCAAGAACTTTTCAAAGTTCCACTGTAACAACCCCCACATGGTTAGAACGACAGAGAAGAATCCAAACGATACCCCAATCCAAAACGGACCTTGATGCGAGTCAAACCCAAGATGCCAGCTTTCTCGTTCTTGAGCCATTTGTAAACAGGGTTGGTATTGTCACCATTGACATCGGATTTTTTCATGAGAGGAAAGGAAACGCTGTAGTTGAGCTGACAAAAAGACGCGATGGTTGCGTCGTCACCAGGTTCTTGACCACCAAACTAGACCACGAGGATGTTTTAGCCAGAAAAGCATTTCAACGACTCGGTTCCAACCAGCTCACTTGGTTGCAAGGGAATCCGAGAATCACGAACCCGCGGTCTTTGTACTTGTCATACAGTCCTTGCAGACCTATTGAGTCGAGTGAGGGGATCGTCCGTCATGCTCGCCGTGACGACAGAGATGGTTTACCTTTGTACTGCGGAGTAAACCCGCTGTAATCCCATTGTCAGTATATGCCAGTTTCCACACATTATGGTTGTGAGAAAAAGGGCTGCGCGTACCACTGCGACGCGACGTTGACAATAAGAACGACCTTGCCCTTCAATTGCTCGAAACCGTAGATCTTGTCACCCGGAAGATCTGCTTTGAGGTCGTAGAAGGTGGGAGCAGTCGATGACATCGTTTGCCTTGGCAGAGTTGAGTGGAACGGTTGCGAGCGCTGGTGGTTGCAAACAGAGCTGTGTGAATGCTTCCAAGATGCGAAACTATATCGGAATCGATACTTGCAGAGAGGAACTAAGATGGCAAACGGCTGCGGTCGGGAGGGGATAAGATGGCGAGTCTGAGTCGCAGCTGGTTTGGGGATGGTCGCGAAACGCTGCATGATCATTGATCAAACCCGGTGGTTACCGGTAATCAGCGCTCAGCACTACTAAGCCCCTGCGAAAACTTACTGTGCTTAAATCGGTCGGCGTATGTTTAGATGTGCGAACAGATACTTGTACGAAATGAATAGAAGTACGAAGAAACGAGCACCACATGAGACTACAATCATAAGATTTATGTGACGTAGCATACTCTGGTATGCTCAGCTGTGTTGTTGGCTGCTCGAATATGCCCGCCGTGTGTCCTGGCGTACGTCCGGATCAATACTCCTCATATGCTCGCTTCTGCGTTTTGCTGTCCTCTGATGCGGTCCTGCGTCTGCAT
>JBBPQV010001276.1:0-11191 GCA_038092675.1 Boletus rufocinnamomeus | reverse complement strand
GAATGCCCAGGCGGCGACGTCCCTGGCGAACTGGGCGTTTCCGGACGGGATACCATCGGGGAGTGGCTTCCTTGCGTACTCATCGCTAAAGAGGTCGACGCTGCCGGCGAAGACGACACGCGAGTTCTTGGTCGTCTGGAAGCCTGTGACGAGGCCGAGCTGGCTGCCGGCCCAGAGACCTTCGCCGTTCTTCTCTGCGGCGTCGACGATAGCGCCGGCACCGGAGTCGTCGGTGGTGTCAGCTGCGAAGCTCGTCGGCGGTGCGCGGAGAATAGGGACGAGGTAGGGGCTGTTGCCAAGTGCGTGTGGGGCGCCAGAGAACCAGACGGGGGCGGTGGCTGAGGAGAGGATGGGCGAGTTGGTGACTTGTACGGGGATGAGTGTTGCGGGTTCTTCGCGTTTGGGGTGGTGGGAGATGAGAGGTGTGCCTGGGGGAGGAGGGATGAGGGAGAACTCGGCAGCGAGGGTGGAAAGAGGAGTTTGTTTTGGAGAGAGTGCGATGAGGAGGTTGGTGTTTTCTGAGAGGAGACCGACCAGTGACTGTGGTGTGATATCTGAGGCATATGCTGCGGAGCGGGTTAGTAAAGAGTGGATGTTGGTATTTACTGGAGACTGACACTTGGTCTCTGGGGTGAAGAGGATGACGTGGGCGTAGTTGGGTACGTCGTACGCGGTGATGGCGGGACGTGCATCCTTTGGTGCACGGAAGGTCAGGTCATAGCCTCGTTCTGCCGGTTTGCGTGAGTGGGTATAATTGGACAAGGGTAAGTCGCGACTCACTCTCGAGTCCATTGAAGAAGATGGAAAAGTTTGCCTTGTCTAGGGACGGGTCGAGGAGGACGAGAACGTTGTCGCCCGAGCTCGACTTTGCGAGAACGCTGGCGAGGAGGGCGAGGCAAGAAACCAGCGCTGATTTGAGGAGGCGCATCGTCGGTGTCGTGTACGCTTGGTGACACGTTCGCTATTAGGCGTTGTTGTGCTTTGTTGTGCAACAGCCTTGACACGTGACTAGCTTACTGCGGTCTCACCCGACAAAGTTCACAGGACCGGTAGTTCACACAGCTGGTAGAGTTGGGTTCGTCTATCAGATGCAGCGTGGATAGGGGAGCTCTCCGAGTTTGGGGCAGAAGGAAAGCAGGTCCTGTCGAGGATAGGGACAAGGATAGAAAGTCTCACGGATCACGTGACTCCATAGCGCCTGTTTCTGTTGGTCGATTCACTCACCGACACTTTCACGAATACGAGCGAGGCCAAAAGCAAAAAGTTCGTGTCATGGATGACTCCACGAGCGAGTCATCTGCACAACTGCATCCCTCCTCCGTCGCATCCGTCCTCGGCGTAAAGGGGGGGCTTCGCTTTCGACGCCATGGCGCAAGTCAGAAGGCCCACGTCGTCCTTAGACGTGTAGAGCTCCCAGAAGACTCTCATTACCCTCCTGGCAGAGGCCCCGTCGCTTACTTCAGTCTCTTTGCCCAGAAGAGAATCGAGGTAAAGCCCGGCAAGGAAATTCTTCTCTCAGTAGCTTCAGAAGACGGCACCTTCACCGACCAGGCCGTCATCTTCGAAGGTGACCTTACCCCCATCCCCGACTCAAACTCAGACGAAGAGGATGAGGTTGAAAAACAGATCGCTCATGATGATACCTTCTCTGACCCTCCCGTTTCTCACGTCATTCCTCCCAAGATGCGGAGAACGTGGACAAAACAACACGAACAGGTGAGCTCGGTACAAGGTGAGCATACCCCTTCTCCCTCGCACACCCTATCCATGCGAGCATGCGGTATGTCGCTCTTAGATATCTTCATCCCACCCCCACCTACACATGTCTCCATCGGCGTCCAAGTCCAGCCGACATGGTCTGTGAGTGCTGTCCAGGTAGTCCCTCCCACCATCCCCGTGCAGGAGAAATTGCCACTTCAGGCTCATCCATCGCCTGGAGTGCCATCGACTCCTGTGAAAGAACCTGTCCAGATACCAGAGCCAGACCCATCACCAAAACTGATCCCGCCGCCTGATGATCGTCCGGTAAGTACATTGCATACGAATATAGAACACACTCTCAGCGACTGTAGATACCGCATGATGATCGTTCCCGAAGTCTGTCCCCGATGAGCATAGGCTCTCCGCCTAGCACTCCTCCCCAATCACCCGTCCATCCTCGCAGTCCATCCCCCGTCGAGGTCCCAGCAACACCTATGAAGCCAACCGCCGCCACACTAGCCAAAACTCTGTCTACAGCATCTACCACCCAACAAGCGCCTGTGGAGAAACTAGAACCACCGTGGAACCACATTGAGGATGGCGCTAGTAGGACGTCTCAGATCAGCCCTGTATCCTCCGAAACTGTCGACATGGATCTCCAGTCGTCGCCGTCATCACAGTCATCTGCTTCTTCTGATGATATCCCAGGATTCATCACAGGAGCTGCGTCTCGCCGCGCCCGTCCTCCTTCACCCCTCGTGCTTCCCTTAGCGCCCATAAAATCCAGCGTTGCCGCACAAACTCCAGTGCCACAATCAGCTCAGACGATGGTGGCTTCCCCTGCGTCCACCGTGGCGACCACCTCGGCACCTTTTACTGCCGAATCCGTATCCGAGAAGCATGAATCCCCTCCATCTGTCGTAACTACGGTCCCTAAGCGCGTACTTATCAGGAACCCGTTCGTCTCGGGTGGATTTATCACGGAGTTTGTGGGAGAAAAAGACTCACTGACTACGAAGAAGGATTCCGCGGACCGCTCGAGTCTTTCTGATGAGATGGTAAGTTAGCTGAACGGGTTCCACTGGAATTGTATCAATGACGATGTCGAATAGCCCAAACCGGTTGAACAACTATCAGTCAAAACAGAGTCGACTGCACCCGAAAGCGTTCCCCCACCTAATCCATCTCCAGTCCCGCAGCCGTTGAAGCTGATAGTCCCAGAAAACAGATTGCCTCCACATCTGAGCCAGTCAACCCCACTTCAATCCCGTCAACAACCAACATCCTTTTCTTTACCGTCTAGACCATCTGCCACCAACTTGGGATATCCAAGTGGACCAAGCCATAGTGTTGTGAAAGCTGGTTATCAACCTATAACGTCTTCTAATGACCCACGGCTGTCATTCACCCCAGCTGGTTCAATTTCCAATCCTCTGAATATCCGTCCATCGAGGCTTCCTCCACCCCCACCTCCCAAATCTAGTGCTCGAGTGTCATCGCCGCGGCCGGGACCTAGAAGGAAGGTGGTGGTTGGGAATGGTTGGCCACACAATAAACAGACGAATGGACACGCGGCGGCGGTGGCGGCGAGCGAGATAAGTGTTTCACCGCCCATTGCCAAAGGCTCTCTTCCGCTTGTACGACAGCTTACACCAGAAAGCACCCGGTCATCGACAACACCACCTGGTCTTTCTGGTCTTGCACCATATTCGTCACCATCCCCGCCTGGGTTCTTGCATAGTTCATCGGGTCCCAAGCCGGCTGCACCCGTAGAGCAGGGTAGGTTTGGATTGTTCTCCCAACCTGTATCTGCGACACCGCAAATTAAGCACGGTGAGTCCCTGATCGTGGTCATACTGGACCTGGTTTTTTATAATCACATACAGAAATCAATGATTGGGCTGGTCCATCCTTGTCGCAGTCTCCCATTAGTGTCTCGGCTCAAAATATCACTATACAAGCACCCCGACCTATCCCTCCTCCATCCGCAGCTTCCACCGTCCTCCAATATACGCCCAAATCGCTTGGGCCGACAGGGTCAAACAACTCGACACCCTCGCACGATTCCAAGGGTAAGAAGCGCGCGTTGACGTCTGACGCCGACGTAGACGCCGAGAACGCCCGCCCACGCAAACGCGCGCTCTCATGGCCATCTCACGACCCAATGTATACAGTGCAAATTAAGAGTGACGAGGACCCAGGGATCAATTACGTTTCGTTCAGTTCGGACGGGGAGCGGCTAGCTGTCATATGTAATGACCGCACAATCCGAATATGGAACATGACGAGTAAAGTGGAGACGGCTCAGCTTGGACAAAATGCACCAATCATGGCCGTCGCTTGGATGTTGGATGACATGGGTGTCGTTTCGTTGGGACAGGATGGGGTTATCAGCAAGTGGACGCGTACGGTGCGTTTTCGCTTTGGAGTTGTACAAGTACCTAACTGATGTATTTTCGGAACAGAATCAGAACCATTGGCAGTGGGCAAAGTTATTGGACGCTGGCAAGGAGGACTCGATTTGTTTTGCATATAGACGTGACAGAATTGCTGTTGCGTTCCCACGGATAGGCGTCAAAGTTTGGATATGGATCAAAGGTCAGCGATTTTTGTGAACGCACGGTACTACCATTGAATACCAGGGATAGGCACTTGGCAGCCCCAGCGGTCGATTCTGCGGCAAAATGTGACCTCTATTCAGTTTGTTGAGGATGGTGAGGCGTTGATTGGCGGTACTAGCGATGGCGTTTTGTATGCAACTTTCTTGCGTTTGTTCGACTTGATCTAACGACGAGATGTGTTAAGGTGGTATTGTCAAGTGCCAAATGGGACGCTACGCGCGTACGCCTTTCTCAAGGCCAAAGTGTGGGTTGTTACTACTTCAATTAATAAAACGTCAGTTTACATTTGGCTGCAGATACCACTTGGATGTCAATGGGCCGGGCACACACGCATTGGTGTCACAGGCAGGAGGACGGGCTCATTTGGTAGGAATTCAACAGACGGATCACAAGGGCAAGATTGAGCAAGTCTATTCCATGAATGGAGACTCTTCGGGAGAACAGCGGCAGAATTTCGGCGCCGTATTCGCCAGTGGCTGCAAAACGGTCTTGTTTGGGTCGACAGAGAGCAACCTGCTGGTGTGGGATAAGGCCAAGGGAGAGGTGATCTGCGGGCTGGATCACGGCGAATGTGGGTGGCCCGTTCTTTCACTGAAGCACATGAGCACGAACTGACGGTGTGACTGCCTTTAAGCCGAACAAGTGCAGACGGTTGCTGTGAGTCTCATAGATTCTTCAGCGTCTACTAGGCTGACGATGTATTTTGCAGTGTTTTGACCGTGGCTCACAGGCGTGCATAATTACTGGCACCAAGCGAGGAGTTCTCTCTTGGTGGAAGCCTCCTTTAATGGAGTCATGATTTGTATGATGATCTTTATCTTGAGCCACTGCGAGTCTCTGAATTCCCAAGCAGAACGCCCATCTTGAATCGGCACATTTTCCAGCTATGACAGGATCTTGCATACTGCCAAAACACCTACAGCACCGTAATGTGGACCTTTGGAGGCGGTGGGGAAGGATGCACTGTATCAGTACTGCACAATCCTTTTTTCGTTACGTTATCAGCATGCACACTATAATATTTATCTGTACGCGTAGTACGAAGCTGTTGCGCTCGATAGAAACTGTTTGTTTTTTGTTTTTCCTTTATTCTTGTTTTTGTTCGAGGGATGTTTGTGTGTGTTTGTCTGCTTAGGGCCGGTTTATGTCGCGAATGATGTGTAGGTGGACCTTGCGATTTCGTGTTGAGGCCAAAGTCAATCACCTCCGCTCGTCGTCGCCAACATCGACCTCGCAACTTTCCCGTCCTTTGTACGTCGCTTTTTTGTCTCCTTCTCGTCGCTGCCTGCGCCAAGAGCCCGGCGACCGCTCACCGGTTTTCTTCCGAACACCAGAAACCAACCGTGCTCGCCGCGATTGCGTCAGTTGCAATTTCTCAAGCTTAACAAGCTCGCGTCTTGCCAACCGATCCTTCCCACCCGGTGAGTTAATCAATTATTCACCGCGCGGCATCACGTAGAGGGCGTTCTGCTGGCGTCGCACAGCCTTGGCAGCATGGTTGTCATGCTGTAGTAGTGCGGACAGGCAACACGTTTCAAAAACGGGTCTCGTGCGTATATCTTCCGCGTGGTTCTGACCAGCCACACCCCAGTCAATCGTCATCACGACTCGTGTTTGAACCATCACGACGACATGCAGACAATCAAGTGTGTTGTAGTAGGAGATGGTGCTGTTGGAAAGGTACGTGACGACTCCTCTATGCTTTGACCCGTGTACATTGGTGAACGTGACGTTGAACAGACTTGTCTTTTGATATCGTACACTACCAACAAATTTCCAAGCGAGTATGTTCCGACTGTACGTCTCCCCTCCCGTTACTGCTTCGCTCGCTGGGCAGATGCAAGCCTGTATGCTAGGTCTTTGATAACTACGCCGTGACCGTAATGATTGGTGAAGATCCGTATACGCTCGGACTGTTTGACACTGCCGGTTCGTCGCCTTGTTCGGCTCACTATTCGCTGTCACACGAATGTTTTGTTTCACAGGTCAAGAGGATTACGACCGTCTCCGTCCATTATCATACCCGCAAACGGACGTCTTTCTCGTTTGCTTTAGTGTCACCTCACCGGCGTCCTTTGAAAACGTAAAGGAGAAGTGGTTCCCGGAGGTACATCATCACTGTCCGGGCGTGCCGTGCCTCATCGTCGGCACGCAAATCGATTTGCGGGACGACAGCCAAGTCATTGAGAAACTCGCTAGACAGAAGCAGCGACCCGTAACGAGTGAGCTGGGAGAACGCCTCGCGAGGGAACTTGGAGCGGTCAAATATGTAGAGTGCTCTGCTCTGACGCAGAAGGGCTTGAAGAACGTGTTCGACGAGGTGCGTTTGAGCTTCTAGGTCCGTTTGGCGTATTGACGCCGGTTTACAGGCCATTGTCGCTGCTCTTGAGCCTCCCGTGGTCAAGAAAAGAAATAAATGTGTCATCGTTTAATGTAGCTCAGACCCACGGGAATGTCTCATTTGATATCTTCCATCTCTTAACGACTCTTTTTACGCTTCACTTCTGCCTCATATATCCTTGACGTTCTCTTTAGCTCAATGTGTCGTCTTTTCCCCTCTCGCGTAACACTTCGGGCTCATGATTTTTACCCATCCTCGATGTTCTTTCAACACCATTTATGGCTTCTCTACCGCACTGAGTAAATTCCGCCGGAGGGGCACTTAGTCACCCGTCTAGACCGAAACCGCAACCTAATCTTCATTTTTCTTTCCTTCTCGCCCCTCTTTTATCCCGTATTCCCGGTGATAATGACGACGGAGAAAACACATGGATGATTCTTTGGCAAGAGGAAGTACAGGGATGGTTTAGATCATATACCCTTTGCTCGTAATAGGAATCCATGTTCCCTTGTGTACAGAATGACACGAGGTACCTGGGGTGAATCTCTTGCGTCTGCACCGAACGTGTGCGATGGGCCTGGGCTCACTTTTTGACGGCAGCGGTGTGTTCCGGTGCTTCGAGTGCCCGGTGCGCGTAAGAGAGGGGGACGGGAAGAATGGGGAATAAGCGGACCGAAGAAGGTTGCGGTTGGATCGCATGATTTACAAGAGCGATATCTCCGGAGGCTAGAAAAAGAGGCAACGAAAAGGACATAAGCGTGCGTGCGCGCGGGCGCGAGAACAAGAAGAAAAAAAGAAGTACGGCAGAAGTGACGAAGACCGGATCAAAGATGAATTGAACGCGTGTTTCATTCCAACAAAAAAGATGGAAGAAAGAAAAAAAAAAAAGAGGGCGGCGCAAACGTACCATGCCACGCGTTTCGAAAGCGAGCCAGTCGCCTGTTCCTGTTGGGAGGAGACCCATTGAGCGGCATTTCCAGAGACCGACGATGAGAGTGAGGAGGTTGCAGAGGATGTAGGTGAGTTTTTGGAGTGGGAGGGTGGTGGTTGGGGAGGTGTTGGCGCCGGCGCCGGTGCCGGTTGTGGTAGGTATGAAGGGGGAAAACGCTGTCGAGGTGATATGAGGTGAGGTAAGATGTTCAGTACGTTTTTTTTTATAGATCATGGGCGAGAAAGGAAAGGAGAGCAGGGGAGGTGGTACGAACCGGCGTTCATCCCAGCGATATTCTTGATAGGGGTGAGGAGGAGCATGAGGACGATGCCCATGCTAAAGATCTGGACGCCGCCGCCGGACATGTAGAGCATGAAGGCTTGCATGGGGAGGGATTTGGCGGGGGAGATGGCGAGATCCCAAGCGCGCTTTTCTTTGAGGGCTGCGTAGGAGGCGGCGGCTGCGGCTGCTGCCTTGGCGGGTGTCTTTGTCTGTGTGGGGTAAGGAGGTTGGTTGGTGAACCGGTTAAGATCGGAGGGTGTCACGCAGCACGCTGGTACTGTGGTTGGACGTACGTTTGGGGAATGGAGGTTGGAAAAGTCGGGAGGTGGGGGGAGATTTTTCCATCTGTGGGTTTTGTGAGCGGGGATTGTCGTTACTGAGTGTTCTGTGTGACGGGGAAAGACGGACCTTGGGTGTTCTATCGACGCATAGTTGAGCGAGAACGACATATCGGACGCGTCGACGGAGCGGGACACGTCGGTGGTGTTGGTATCGCCAGTGGAGTCTGCCTGCATGACGTTGGATGTTTTCCACGACAGCGTGGCAAAGAGCGACGTCTGACTCTACCGCTTTGAGCCTTTGACGGGGCGGCCTCAGCTAGATCTCTATCATTGGAGATTACATATCTAGGACATGGTGTTCTCCAACTCGTTTCCAGCCTCGGAAGAAGCATCATCTGACGTCGCAAATTCCGAGTCTTTTTTTTGTGACGTCTGTGATCCCGTTTTTTAAGAGGCAAGTTTTTGTTTCTTGTGCTCCCTTCGACCTCTGATGCGGCAGTTCTCTTAACTCGCATGGATCTGAATATCGGCATGACTACTGATCTTGAATAGGTCGTGTTTATGATTCGGTCGCAATACGCTCGACCAGAAGAGACCCTGTCAGTTACCAATATCATGCCGTTCGACTATGTAGGACAACTCAGTGTGGTACAAAGGGTACCTGTGATCCCACTCCAGTTCCCTCTCGCGAATGCAATGACAGGTGAGTTGCTTCGTGAGGATTTTTAGTGGGGACACGGTTGATAGAAAATCCCGGTACCGCAAGGTAGCGTCTAGAAAACACGTATATTGGGTGCGAGACAGTCCAGCTACGTCTCATAATCGCCGCGGTCATTTCATCATCCCGCGGTTTGTTGGCGAGAGACATTCAGCAATCCAGCGTCCAAAATTCAAGACTTGCGCACACGCCACTCTCCCGTCAGACAGACAGGCAGACCAAAGAAGCAAAGGATGTGCCCAAAGTGCCCGCTAAAGGACTGGGGGAAGAAAATCGTTCCTTCTCAACTCAGTAGGCACTGTATTCCCGAATTCAATAAGGCCGTTATTCCCGGACGGTCGCGTATGCTCAGCAGACTAGTGTGCAAATACGTCGATCAGCTATGCGTACTAGGTTTGTGGTGTATTGCCTTGTCCATCCACGATCAGAAACCCACCATACATGGTAGAACCAGGGGGGTTCAAAAGGCAAACATTATTCTGTAATCCACTCTTTGGTGCCACGTTTACTTACTCGAATCGAAGGTATCATGGCTACTCCGTTTTATCGTGCATATCTTGGGCTATTCAAGCATCGATGGTCATTCAAGGAGACCCCACATGGTTGTCGTCACCCCCTGCCACTCGGATATTTCTCGACCGGATGGATGGAAGCTCAAGCCTGTTTCCATCCCCGTCTCCATCGGCCTTTGGGTGGGAGCAGAATTCGTGCAGCCGTTTTCGGGAGTCGAAGTTTATTCCGAGGGTACCCGAGGCTCACGGACGTCGTCGCGCTTGGTTAACGGTTTCCATGCGGATCTGGAAGATTGGTCGGCCGTCTGTGCCGGAGAACTTCTTGAAGGCTTCAGTACCGGGGAGGGGATCCTTGAGACCATTAAAACGCGGCGCTGGAAGATTTCTTTTATAGATAGAGTTGCTGCGTATCCTTTCGAGGAAATCCCGGGCCCGTCTTGTAGGTCCATCGATCGGGGTTTTGGGCCATAGTACTTGGAGTTCATTGATTGGGTGCGGGGCGCGGAACTGCTTTGCAACGTCAACAGACATCCCGTACCACCAGTCTCAGTTGTGCTTGTTCGACGCTACTAGTAGTTTACAGAAATCCAAAGGCGTTCTTTGAACCCTTGTTCGCGCGTGATGTGTCACGTGCTCATGAAGTCACGAGAATGAATAAGTCCCCATCTTCATAGACAGCCAACTGCCATGTCCAGGCCACAAGATGACAGAAATCAGGAGGCGACAGTGTACTTGGTAAGGATTTCATTCCAAGGCATACATTCTGAGTGTCTAACAGACGCCGCCACCAGGGAAACCTTGACGAACGGGTGACGGACGCTATAATATGGGAGCTCATGCTACAAGCAGGTCCAGTGGGTACGTCTCCCAATTGTCGTGCAAAGTCCATCAAAAAACTTATTTATTGTTTGTTAGTCAACGTGCATCTCCCAAAGGACCGTGTATCCATGGCGCATCAGGGTTACGGTTTCTGTGAGTTCTTGACAGAGGAAGATGCCGAATATGCGTGCAAAATCATGAACCAGATAAAGCTATGGGGAAAGCCCATACGAGTGAACAAGGTGTGACACGATTTGGTCTCTGCATGGAGATGTTGACGCAAGGACGCGGATGTAGGCTTCGTCTGATAAAAAACAACTGGACGTCGGTGCGAACCTCTTCATCGGAAATCTGGACGAGAACGTGGACGAGCGGCTGCTTTATGATACGTTCAGTGCATTTGGGGTCATGGCTACAACGGCCAAGGTATGTTATCTGATTCCCTCGACCTAGATACGTGATTGATTGTCTCTTGTACCATCAGATTGCTCGAGACCCAAGTTCGGGAATATCAAAAGGCTACGGTTTCGTTTCGTATACCGATTTCGAATCCTCTGATGCAGCCGTCGAATCGATGAACGGTCAATTCCTTATGAACAAGGCCATCACGGTGCAGTACGCGTTCAAGAAGGACGGAAAAGGCGAACGGCACGGTACTTCTGCGGAACGTCTCCTCGCTGCCCAAGCCCGGAAGAACAACGCGCTGCCCGTCAGTGCCCGGCCACCCCCCGCACCGATGACGTTTGGTGCGCGACCTCCCATGCCGGGCTTCCAAGGACCATACCAGGGTCAGTTTGCAGGCGCGTTGGCGCAGCCGCCTCCACCGCCTGGCTTTACACCGCAGCAAACGGTGGTGCCTCAAGCGATGCCTGTGATGGGTGCGCCAGTTGGGATGCCAATGGGGATGCCTCCGCCGACGGGGGCAGCGAATATGCCCATGTTCCCGCCTGGCACGTTCCCCCCGCCGCCGCCACCTGGATTTACG
>JBBPQV010001275.1:0-11202 GCA_038092675.1 Boletus rufocinnamomeus | reverse complement strand
GTGGGCGCACTGATGATACCCACAGGCTGAAAGTAGTGGTCGTTAACTGGCTCATGCAGGGCACCCCAAAGCCAGAGCCCCCCCTCACCACAGAGGACAAGAGTGGGAGGGGGTTTTACAATGATGTGACTGGAAGACTCTTATGTCCAGTCGACTACAACTGGAACAATGCGACGTATGTGGTTTCAGTTCTGCTTTACCTTTCAGTGCTGACTATTCCAATGATGCAGCCATCGACAGAACATTCGCGACTTCCATCCCGACTTTCTCGTGACTGCAGAATCATGGCCGGCTTTCTTATACGCTGGCAGCCAGTTCGACCCCAACGACAAGGGACTGTTCAAGGGTGAAATTCTGGTCAGGGTAAGTCCTTCACATGAAGACAAATCTCATCGCATTGCTTATTCTATATATCAGGCATTCAAAGCAATCTTCACATCTCCGACTTCCGCAGAGGAGTTGGAGAATGAGATCTGCGAGCCAAGTTCATCCAGGAAACGTCGCCGAGGTGAAAGACGAACACGCGCCAATGTAGCCAGACTCATAGGTATGAAGACCGTTCAGCCACGAGCCATAGCCTATGTTGCTTGCCAGGTACGTCGTTGACCCACCGTGTCATCGATCTCGGTGCCATGAGACTTATGGACTGTGCTAGGTCCGTTTTGCCCTGTCCTCGTGTGGTTCATGGGCGATTGTTGACGGTGTGTTCGACTACCATGAGTTCTATGATGTGATAGTGGAATGGTTCGAGGGGGCCAAGGCATCGGAGGACCAATCGGCTGTCAACGAGTTGTTGCTGTGGTGGAACAGGTAAGTCCCTGAGCCGATTTGCTTGATGACCAGCGCTGATTGGCAAGTTCAGGACAATATTTGGACCAACCTTCTCTTTTCAGATTGAACGTGACCGTTCCGCCGATAAGTCTGTGGTGAAGTCGCTGAAGAGGCGACGTATCTCTACTGATGCCACAACTGGGCAGTGATATTCCGACCTCGTACAAGATGTCAACATTATAACCTGTTAATATATTGGCTGTTATCTATATGGTGAACGATGAAAAACGAACATTTTCCTGTTAATATATTGGCTATTATCTGTGAACGATGAAGAATGAACATTTTCTTTGGTTGCAGCTACTCCCAGGCCGATATATGTTGTCCCTCGCAAGCACACTTGGGACGATTGATCAGCGTTAACGCGAGGTCAAACAATGCACATTAGTTGCGCAACGATAAAGGTAGCAAACTCTCGCAGGACGGGTATGTCAGGGCCACTTTTACCTTCCTGACGCTTGTTTGACGAAGACGTCAAGAGGATAGTGTTGCAGTAGGTCGAACATGCATGAACAGACCATCCGGAAGAGTGCGTCCGATGGTCTTCGTCGACATTGAAAACACTGATATTCCTGCGTAGTGAACCCAAACGTTCAAACTATAGCCAAGTCTCCTTCGTCAGACAAGTGTTGTTTTCATGTAACCCGATCCCACATCTTGCCAGAAATTATCAGATAGACACATCTTCTGCACAAGAACTCGTGCCGACCGCTTGATGCTCATTCTCATCAATCTCTCAGAATCCGAACATTGTACCATATGTACCTGTCGGTCACCAGTGCCAATAACGTACCACCCTGACGCATCCTCTCCAGGGGACCTACCGTTATAATGTTTTATATTACTTGCCCTCTTGCACCGGACCGAGAACATTGTACCATATGTACCTGTTGGTCACCAGTGCCAATAACCTATCATCCCGACACGTCCTCTCCAGGGGACCTACCGTTATAATGTATTACACTACTTGCCCTCTTGCACCAGACCGAGAATCAATATCTACTTTTGTCGAGCCGTGTGATGTGAGACTTTCCCGACACTCTGACGCTTATTCTCCATAGGACCTACCGTTATAAGGGCTAGATAAGGGCTTATCATATTAGCCCGACATTCTTTGTAATATAGAACATCGTTATATTGCCAAGGCACTATAAGGCCTTGTCAGAAAACTGGGAGTCTCGTGATGGACTTTATCGCCTTTTTGCAAGGCATGCTCAGTGGTACAAAGACCAAAGCCGGAAGAACAACTGGTAACTGAGTAAGGTGAGCATAGGATGCTTTCATCCGATAATAAGACACTCACTGAACCAGACTTTTGTCCCGGATGATATCATGGAAGACTGAGAAGGGATATTTCGGTCAGTGATATGGAGTGTCAAGCACAGTGGAGTTGGTCTGAAAATACTGCGAGTCCCTTGTCCACGACCTGTCCGACTGTCTTCCTCCGACTTTTAGCTCACTTTAGTTGGAGCCCTGCAGAAAAGCATAAGATGTCTAGTGAAGGTGCATGTTTGTTCGGGTGTTCATATTCAAGTTGTTCTGTCTCAACTTTTTTCGAGTTCAATCATACAAGTCGTCTCCAACATCTCGAGTTTATCCACCAAGATCGTCCATCACACCCTGCTTCAGCATCTCTTCCGTTAGCCTAGCAAGTGCTCGGAGATGCTCTTGGCGCCGGATCCCAGCTGGCGCGATATGGATATGCAGTAGCAAAGGCTGGCAGGATGCGAGGACCCCCTCAATGGACAAAGTCCTTGATCGACGGTGTACGTCCTCTCTCGATTTCGTCAGCACGAGCTCGAAGGGATGTGTCGAACACCAACTCATCGATTTTCCGTGCCGCTCAATGGACATGGAGAGAGGGTGAGTCACATTCGCTTTTTTTGCTATGAGACGTGGTGCCGCTTTCGTTGTGTGGCCCAAGGCCGAGGGATCCGTTGAGCGTTTGTTCTCTCTCGTGACCGTCAACTCTTTGTGGCCCGTTTCTCTTTTGCTCCCATTCCCTGATCGTGACACGATGTAACACAGGCCTTTAGGTGGTAGGCACGCGGCCGTCATTCCTGCCCTCCCAGAGGATCATGATCCCAGTGCGCCCAACGACGGTTCTGTCGACGACACCATGACCACTCCTTATACGCACCCACCACATCCACCGCTATCGCATATGCAATTGCAGCCGTTTTCGACCATCTTACTCCTACCACCCACACCGGCTGATGCGTTGAACATACACGAGTATTGGCCCCCGCGTGTCAAAGGAACCTGACCCAAAATGTCAGAACAGTGGCAATACCAACAGTAACTCTCACCCGACCAAATGCAACATTATACCCTCAGTCCCACTCGGTGTCCCCGGCAGTCCGCTTATGGCGGTGGGCCCAGCGTGAGTTTGAGATCTACATACTACCGTCATTCTAGTTTAGTTGTGTGCGCACAATTAATTAATTAATTAAATCAAGTGCTGAGTGCTGAGTGACGCAATAGCTGATTTGCCACATACAGTGCTCCCCTATCGGTGATACTGAGAGTTCTGAATCCAAGCACTCGCATCAGTCGAATCGTAAAAAATGGACTGTTCCATCGCTATCAGCTTTCCACTGCTCCTCTCCGAAAAGCTCCCTGTCACCAAATCCGAATCCCCCATGCAGACAGTTCTCACCGCGCAGGCCGGAACGCTGTGGTCACCTACCGACTGGAAGGCGCTTGTTGCTCACGAAGATCAGTATGTTGTTACCGAGGTTTGCCAATACAAGGAACGGAAACTGCTACCTCGCTATCAACATGAGTACATCACTTTCGTCATCTCTCCCCGTCCTGGTCAGCTGGCTCCCGAACCACCCAGGGTCACTATCAAGGTGTCACGTACCATTCAAGGAACCTCGTGCCTAGCCCGCCTTGGCATCCATGGCAATGCAGACGACATTCTTTCCGTCCTTGGCCAGGGCGAGGTTGCCATCTCTGATAAGCCCATCAACCGCCTCCAATGGTCATCTGATCGAGCTCCACCCCTTGCCACCATCGCCCAGCACATCGTGGGCGTCCATAGTGGCATGCCAAAGTATTGCCTTAGAACATCATGCTATTCGTTCGCTCGTGCCATCACAGAGCTCATCTACACCGTCCATGATGGAACCGATGGACAACATAAACCTGAGCTTCTCACATGTGGCTCATATTTCCTCGGTATCATCCCGGTTGGCGCCACGAAAGCCCAACAGCTGGCTCAGCATCTACATTTGGGATATGTTACCTACGACTGTGGTAAGTTCTTTTGTTTAACTCCCTGTTGATATGCAAATCTCAACAGTTTGGTGGTAGCAGCTGCGGCACCCACAATGTTGGCTGCCCGTGAGTAGATTAGCCTGGACTTGATACAACATGTTGTAATACTACTTTATACGAATTGAGCAAATCACATACCTGTACATGCATTGGCCATTTGAATCCCTAAAGCGGCGCCTGCCAGAGGATGGGCAGTTACGATGTCGATGCAGGGCCTCAATGAATTCCAAGATATCTGGCATCAAAGCGAGAGTGAGAGTCTCCAGGGGCAACTTGTATCGCACCTAACGAACCCGGCTGTCATCGACTGAGAAGAGAGGATAAAATGTACCAACACACCTCGTGGAAGAGGTTTTTACGATTAAATGGATGGGGGGCTGTGAAGAGTTTGTCTTCAACCATCTTCAGACTTGAAATGATATCTCGCCGAACACTGACAGAACGTGAGTGTATGAAAGACAGCTCAACAAGCCGGCGATCACTTTTTGGTGGCAGTCACCATAAAGGCCATGATCAGGACGCCCGGAAAACGTTCGCGGAAAGAGCTGAGTATGCGATACTCTTCTCTGAAGTTGTAGCCCCGCTCCTATTGCATGATAAATAGGAAAGTGATAAGATGTACGGAAGTCAAGCTCACGGAGATACAATGTGCCTGGAAGGATGTCTTGATCAGTTCAACCATAGTCTGACGAGAATCCCACCTCGTTGATGACAAGCCTACTCAGTTGACCATTGCTATAAACGGTGACGAGCGTTCGCATGAGATCTTGTGTACAAAGCCTCTCAGGAGTCGCTAAGAGAACGAAATATCAAGAGTCATATCGTGCAAAACAACAAATGCACCAACTATAAAATAGACGATTTTTTGGTTGCTTCGATGATAGGTCCCTTATAATCTAGCGAATTTGATCTGGTTTGCCACACGAGATACGTGAATATAGGTATCTCGCTTTTCTCTCCCTTGGTCGTTTCGGACGTCAGCGAGACCGCGGGTATGCATTTGCTACGAAGATTGGTTACTTCTGCAGGGATGTCAGTAGAAAACAAGACATAAAGTGAAACGTGGTTACGGTGCTTCATGAGAGCTGCTCGACGCGTAAGTCAACTGAGAGGACACGAACATCACGACTCTCACCAAGGAGAGGGGAAACTATAATCGAGACATCACACTAGTACACAGACGTTAGTATATGTCCTCAAAACGCTGTGGAATGATTCACGTCCTGGGCAATAGCTGGGAGTTGAAAGCAGAGACTCTGTCAAGTCTCAGTATATGAGGCGATCTATTAGCGTCTATTGGAAACTGACCTTTCCCATGCCTGTCGGGGCGAGAACGAAGACGTCTGCGCCTAAGTGGTGCATTCATCCAGGCCCGACCCGCGGGGTGTAGTAATATTCTCACCTGGGATAGTGGCCTCGATAATCCCCTTCTGTTTCCCTTTGTATTCCGAGAACCCGAATTCTAATATGCTAGGTATAGTAGTGCGACGTGCTCCATGCATGATACGCACTTTCAGTCAACATTCTGAACGGATGGTGGAGGTGTGAGCAACGAGAGAGGAAGATATAATGACAGACCTATTGCACTTCATCATTGACTTTAACATCGTCGAACTCGACTCGGGCTGTTTCTCGTCGTCGCGCTCCCTTTCACGCGTCGGTGAACTCGCTGGGGCGAGCACGACGGCGGCGTCTGTATGCACTTGCTCCTCGTTGATGTTATCCAGTACGTCATTATCACTTTCGCCTTCTTCAAGGAGTTCTGGGTCATCAATGGAGTACAAGTACGCGTCGTAGTCGTCCGTGGTGGTAAGGACAAGGACGTGACGGAAGCCCCGGCATGCGCAGGGGTCGATTGGTCGACCAATCACGACCAATCACGACCCATCGACCTATAATTCGAACTCCGCTCGGCCGTGACCGAAGCGACCTTTCGGAGCAGGCAAGATTATATAAAGTCTGGGAGCCCCGGCATGCGCAGGGGTCGATTGGTCGACCAATCTCGACCAATCAGGACCCATCGACCTATAATTTGAACTCCGCTCGGGAGCACAGGCCACCGTGACCAAAGCGACCTTTCAGCGTCAGATGACGCACGCGTGGCTGTGCCTCGAGGAGCAAAATTTTGCTAAGGTCAAAAAGATGTGTGTGTATATTGTCTTGATACGTGTATGGTACCAATTGGACACTGGACAAGCAAAATGTTGGAATTATGGTATCCCAATTAGGGTTATCTCATACCATAAGTTCCTTTATTCATTTATATCTTTCTATGTTATCCATGTTCCTTTATGGAAATGTAATATGTTAACCTTTCAGATACTACTGGTCATATTTGACCATAGTATATGTCTTTCACCTTCTTGTCACGTCAGCAGCTATGACTGCATGATTGACAGTCACACTTGTGACATGTCACCATAGGTGACAGGTATGTTTGTACCATTTAAGACCTGACTAACAGGCACAAGCCCAGACTCTGGTGACATCACAGAATGACGTACACCATGAGATCTAGACACATGTGGTCAGACCTATTACATAATAGAGTCTAGACACACATGATGTCATATGATGTCACTTATGACTTCATACCCTCAACCTGGGTCTAGATGGTAGTATACTTACTACATCATTACTAATATCCTTGGCAGTCTTCTGACTACAATGGATATGGTAAACCCTTGACCCAGGGTACAAGGGTTTCTCATGTCACCTGTCAGGGTACAGGGTTGACACCTTATATGGTAGATCATATGATACTTACCGTCCAATAGGAATGCCCATGGGCTAAGGGCAT
The DNA here is from genome assembly GCA_038092675.1 of Boletus rufocinnamomeus. Classification (NCBI taxonomy): domain Eukaryota; kingdom Fungi; phylum Basidiomycota; class Agaricomycetes; order Boletales; family Boletaceae; genus Boletus; species Boletus rufocinnamomeus. The sequence goes on along the minus strand of JBBPQV010001275.1, from coordinate 4,289 downwards.
TACCTTATTTACTCTTTTTCCTTTTATACTTACATGGTCTGTGCACCATGTATCTTACTATAAATACAGGACCTTATGTCCTTATAATATTAAGCTCTTCTCTACCCCTTCTATATCCCTACAAGGGATTATCTCAGGGCTCATAACTCCTAAGAGAATCTTCCACTAGAGTTCATTACTCTAAGTGTAATCTTACTTGAGGTCATTCCTCACACTCCTTCAGCTGCTAGAACAGCTTCTCTCAGTGTATCAAACCTCTGTTCTGTCAAGGTCACTGTTCACTAGGGCTTAGTCAGCCTCTCTCCACTCTCGACTACTTCAAGACTCCTCACTGCCTCTTGATGCTACACTCTAGCCTCTTGACACTTAGCCTTGCCCATTGCTATACTGTGACTATATGAGCTCTCCCACATTTTGTCACATCTTCCATTGCTATCTCTGCATAACCTTGATCGGACTGTATTAGTGTCCAGTTCCAATACAAAATAGGGGAGACAGGTAGCGAGAAGGAAGCAAAACGAACTGTATTAGAATAATATGTACATAGAGTGGACAGGTAGCGTCATCGTCAATACAAAACAGCACAGGTATACCTGTTGGTCACAGGGCAACTTGAACGGTGAGCCACCAAGGGCAAGGGTGAGGGTGAGGGTGAGAGGAAGGTGTGTGAGAGGAGCAGCACCAAGGGCGAGAGAAGTGACCACATAATGCACGCAATTGCACGCGTTGTACAGTTGCTTCTCCATGCTCTTGGGAGTGACAGTGCACGATGTGCAGTCGCTGAACAGGGAGGGTTGGTGAGGATGAGGATGAGGGTGGAGCAAGGACCAGGACCAGGGCAAGGTCGAGGACAAGGACAAGGACGAAACTTGAGGGAGTACCATGCAGGAGCGACGGCACAGCATGCATGATTGCGCACATTATGCTGTCACTTCTGCATGCCAAGCTTAACTTGGAGGCCTGGGACAAGGTCGAGAGGACGAGATTGAGGTGAGGGCGAGAGGTTGAGGTTGAGGACCAGGCTTAGGCTCAGTGACAGCACGACACACGCAATTGCGTGTGTGTTGTACCATTGCTGAGTCTGAGTGGGGGGGACAAGAGGGGAAGCTGAGGCCAAGGCCAGGGCATTGTGCCATTGCAGAGTAGGGAGGATGGGTCAGGACAAGGGTGAGGTTGAGGGTGAAGGAGACCGTCCCCACCTTGTGTTGATGAGTTGGCCTGATGTTGTACTAGGTGGAATCAGTAAGCGAGCTGCGACTTACCACATATGGTTCCAGCAGGCTACCCCTTCCGAGTCCCTCTGCTCTTGCCTTCCGGCTTGCGACCCCTGCAAATGACCAATCTGCCTAGAGTCTGACATTCTGTGTCAGGTGACACACGTGGTGGCCATGTGGGGGTGGCTGTGGCCCAAGGGGGGAAATTTCGCTAAGGTCAAAAAGATGTTATGTGTATAATATCTTGATATGCATATAGTACCAATTTTGAAGGGTATAGACACTGGACAAGGAAAATAGAGGAGACAGGTAGTGAGAGGGAAGCAAAATGAACTGTGTTAGAAAAATATGTACATAGACTTGGAGGGGACAGGTACCATGGCTGAGTGTTGTCATTGATAGGAAACAGCACAGGTAGGGAATAGCATGGGTATACCCCTGGGTGTCTGGAGGCATACCTGTACTCGTACCCCAGGGGGGTATACCCACAGGTACGAACATGGTGTCGAACGCGAGAGAGCATGCAAGAGCGATGGCAGAATGTGTGCAATTCGCACATTCTGCTGTTGCTCCTGCACGCTGAGGGTGACGAGGGTGATGGTGTCGCATGGCAGCAATGGCACGAGGATGTGAGGATGAGGGTGAGGTGAGGGTGAGGTGAGGACGAGGACAAGATGAGGGATGGCACAACGCATGCGATTGCATGCACTGTGCCATCCCTCCTCCTCCTCGTCGGTTGAGGGTGGAGTGAGGGTGAGGTGAGGACGAGGATGAGACGAGGGATGGAGACGAGGGACGGCACAATGCATGCAATTATGTGCGTTGCATCGTTCCTCATTGTCGGCGTCAGTCAAGGGTGAGGATGAGGACGAGATGAGGGACGGCACAACGTGTGCAATTGCATGCGCTGTGCCATCCCTCATCGTTGTCGTTAGTCGATGGTGGGTGCCAGTGAGGTGAAGGGGTGAGGTGAAGGTGAGGTGAGGGCAAGTGTTACAATTGTTGTGACATTAAAACTTTTCCCCTTCTGTCTCAGCAAAACCATTGTATTACCAGATCGTATTCGACGATCAAGACTCGCGGCTACCATTTTCCCCTCTAACGGACAATCCCTGGCCTTACGCCTTGGATGGGCTTTTACTTTTAGACTGGACATTCTCCCATAGGACAATGAGTTCCCTTTCATCACAAGGACTCCTAGGGATCTCACCTAGCGACTGGACATTCCCCGGACGTAGCATTTCTGTGCTACACAAGAACTGGATCTTCCCTGGAGTTTCCCTGGATCTTCCCTGATCCGACTCCTCACGGTTGGGCTGTGGCTCATCGCCTCTCTGATCCTTGATCTCCCAATCAGCATTGCCCCGATGACTTGTCATCATCAAAGCACTGCCTCGATGATCCGTGATCACCCGATCTCTGATCCTATTTCACCCGTTCCGGTTTCACCCTTCTCATGTGACTTGCGACGCGACGCGTCTTGGACACGGTTTGACCCACCCTAGATCTCTCTTACCATATCAGGTTAGACCGGCCCTAAACTACTGTACTTGTATATAAGTTCGAGCTGAGCTTGAACGTATCTCTAACCTGAATATACTCATTCATACCCTGGGTTCTCTGCTCAACTAGAGCTCTTGGTAGACTCTCGGTTCCTTTGATGAGGTCGTCATCGTACCACTCGCTCCCTCGCACCCTCTCTCTCAGTCGTCATCGTCTTCAATGTCGACCTCGACTCGGTCATTGTCTTCAAGACCTCTGGAAGAGTAGCGTCCCTGGTTGGAGTTCACTGTTGTGGGTAAAACCGTAACAGTGAGGATGAGGATGGCGAGGGCAAGGGTGAGTGAGAGCATTGGGTGAGTCGGTCAAAAAAAACAATACGTGAGCCGCAACTTACCATATTGGGTAGGTACCCACGTGAGGGTATGGGTCAGGATACAGGTACCTGAGAGTGATACCTGTACTCGTACTTGTGAGATACCCATACCTGAGACCCGTGTGGGTATCTGGTACCCATGCTATTCCCTAAGCACAGGTATACCTGTTGGTGTAGGGCAACTTGAACAGTGAGCCACCTGTTGAACTAGCGCATGTATTGGCTAGAGTTATGCAAAGCATACTTACCTGCTGACTAAGCAAGATATGGGTGAATGTGGTGGTTGAAGATCAAAAAGTGATTAGAACTCAGACTAGCTGAGTTTGTACTTATGTAAGTACAGTGAGTGTGTGAACAATTATATGTGTATGGAATATACTATGTTGGAAATTTCATTACCCCCATCATAACACTGCTGGCTGCTTATGCTGTTGTCACTGCCTCAATATGGCATAGACAAACAGCCTAGAGATAAGATAACTGGCTGATAATGGAACCTGGGCTGTTACCACACAAATGCCCCATGATCATGTAATATCATGTAATGGCAATACAATATAACCCATGCCTTGATATGAGACCCCCAACTTCTTGCCTCATGCCCTCCAGCTGTTGTCTTCTTCGCTCAACCATGGCACCCTCACACACCTCCCGTCCAAGATATAACTACTCCGAAGATGTACATACCACGCAAATAGCGTGCCCTCACTATGGCAAGGCTTTCAAAAAGCTAGGCTTCAGAAAGCACGAAAGCAGCTGCAAGTGGTGTGCAGAAGAAGATAAGCAACATGTGACATTTAACAACCACTTTGAGAACTCTCAAAAAAAAGGTCCATTTCCCTCTCCTTACAACATATGACCGCCAATGCCTGGATCAGTACCTTTAAATCCATTCCAAATTATAGCACGACATGCAGCTCATCATAAAATTCTCGACAACAACAATTCTGAGCTCAATCCACATCCTGTTGATGTATCATTGGAACCACATTGTGTTGGTCCAGGCTACTCAGGAGAAATCAGCAGGGGTAATGTTGAACCCACATTTAATCCAGGTAAGTCAATTCAAACATTTCGCATGAATCGATTTGAAATGTCATGCTACGCTCACACTGACAATTTACTTTAAGCTTTTTTTTCTGAGGTGGACAACCAGGATCCTGCATTGTTAGCAGGTCCAAGCACTGGTTTGCCTGGAC
>JBBPQV010001274.1:0-11204 GCA_038092675.1 Boletus rufocinnamomeus | reverse complement strand
CAGCACAGCGTGTTTGTTTTCCAGCATTTTTCCGACATAAGTATATTATTTAATGTTATTTTGTTTGAATGTATGTGATGTCGGTCACAGCTCACTCACTGCCGAACCCTGCTGCCGAAGAGAGGACCCCAGCTGTCCGAATTTAGAATTGCTCGACCAAAAATGGACCTGACCCTCCTGGCCAACGGTACGCATCACGAATTGGAGTACAAGTCGGTGGATGAAAGACGGCGGGAATTGGTGCAAGTGAGACTAGAAAGCGTTTCGTATGATCCGAACGACTGTCTTCTGATCTCGAAGCTTTAGGTCCTGTTGGGGAAACTAAATTTAAAAGCGTACAGCCCTGAAAATATAACCATATCGCTCGCTCGTGGCTATGCAAACGTAACACCCCTTGCTGTGATCTGTCCTTCAAGCAAGTTCAGCTTCAAACTTCATATGCGATTGAAGCGCAACCCGACGTTCGTGTACCAGTGGCCGGACTTTGGCACTGAAAAACCTCGATTTACAGCACGTCAGCAAGAACTTCGCGGCGAAAACGCAGCCTGCAAAGGCCTCGGACGTGGACGCCCGCGCACGACTCGAGCATTGGATTTCAACCCGGCTTTTGTGACCTGCCCACCGTATGAGCGTAAAGTATGACCAATTTTCTACTTCTTCACTTCCCGAATCCCCCATGACGGACGGCCGTCACTTGTATTGCGTCGGCCGGACATGCGAATCCTCGGTAGAACCGTCTCTGCCATCAGCGGAATCAAATAGCCCCTGGTCGGACAAGGAATTGAGACTGAACCTACTCCGCGTCTGCTCGGGTGAACATTACACGCGCTCGCCGGTACGCCCGCGGACCGTCGAACGGTAAGGAGAGGTTGGGGCGAGTAGATCGACGATCGCGTAGCGCGTGCTAGGCCCAACGTATAACGTGACCTTTCGAGGATCCCGCCCGAGGGCCACAGCGTGAGCGTTTTTCGTTGCGTCCGAGGCGCCGTCTAGGTCATTCTTGTTCTGCATCTCTCACTCTCTTCCGAGCGGTGATTGCGAGGCTATATCCGACCAAACCCAAACCCATCTTGACCGAGGTGGTGGAGGAAGAGAAGGTGGAGCGCGAGAGAGATCCAGATTAATTCGTCGAAGAAATCTTTTAGAGTTAAAGTGACATTTTTGGGCCCCGGGACTCCTCGGAGTCTTGAACAGATCCGCGCGTTCGTCCCCGTCTCCGGTCGACTTGCTTTTCTATGACCACGACCACGACCACCCCACCACCAACTCTTGTCGTCACCGTCGTCGTTGTTCGAAACCATCGTCACCTTATATAGCTCCATATCCATGTCCGCGAGCAAATCCACGTACAAATCACAATACAACGGCGCAGCGGCAGCGATCATCGCTGGGGTTATTCAAAGCACGACGTCGGCCATGTAATTTGGGTACCGACTTGTTCGGCACAGAGGCAGCGATCATCGCTGGGGCTATGTATTCAAAGCACGACCTCGGCCATGTAATTTACGCACCGACTTGTTCGGGACGGGTTCGAAGATCACAAGATAACGGCACAGAGACAGCGATGATCGCTGGGGCTATGTATTCAAAGCCATGCGATTTGCGTACCGACTTGTTCGGGACGGGTTCGAAGGCCACCAGGTAACGGCACAGAGGCAGCGATCATCGCTCAGCCGCTGGGGCTATTCATGGCACGACCTCGACCATACGATTTGTGCCGACTTGTTCGGGACCGGTTCGACGGTCAAACCCCATAACGTGCCTACTGCGATCAAAGCGGTCCAACTTGCCGGTCGTCGCAAGTGAGATTGGACCGCGAGTCGCAACGCGATCAGGGACATTTGGAGCGGAGGCAAAAGCAAAAGCCGGAGCAAAAGGCAGAATTGGAAAGCACACAGGCCAGCGACGATTGCCACAGTTGCAAACGATACCGACGACACTGCGAGGGCGATCGTCATCCTCTGAGACGTCAGTACTTCAGGAACGAGGTGGATAGGAAGACTAACGCGTGGTGAGACGTTTTAGCGATCTTTCTTTTAAAGTTTTGTTAGTTCGCGAACTTGTGGCTTGGGCTTGGCAAGGTGGTGCAACTAGCACATACTACCTCATTCGCTGGAATGTATACTGTAAGCGTTGGCGAACGCGGGGAGTGAATGGGATCGATCGCGGAGGATCAATGCCCCCTACCTCCCCGCCTATGCGGCACTTTCAAGGAAGTGGAAAGGCAGGAGCAGGCAGAGGCGTACATGTATATGCGCATATTGGACATTGACGCTGACATCGCACTGACACTTCAAACCAAAGAAAAACCACCTACACGCGCAGCAAAACGCGTTTGAAGAGATGCTCGCTGTCAACCTCCGACATTGATATTCCTGTGCTACAAGCGTGTACGCCACACAACGCAATCGTGTCAAATGGACGACTGTTCCAACGCGATTCGACTCGGAGTGGGGCGACTTGGAATTAAAGTGGCATCACGTTCCTGGTAACGTCGGATGACATTGACGAATCAGCCAAGTGAGTCCGCGTCACGACGGCGTGGTATGCCCGGTCAATGATGGTAGTATCCAAATCATGATTATGATGTCACTGGTCATTCATATTGATATTGATCACTGATATCATCAGGCCTACATACAATGCGCACCATATGGTATCTCTTCCCTCCCCTCAAGTTTGCCCGCGCACTGACGGCAACGATCGAATCAGTATGGGCGGGTGCGCCCAGTCAGACTCCATGCGCATCATGCATGTATGTATGAGTTTGTACCCCGTTTTCTTTTTTGGTCTTGGGCGGCCGCCATGTGGCTGGAAAGCTCCATGGCTTGGTCCGAACACTGATCAGTGATGTCAGTCGGTATATGTTTGATCCATGTACATATACAGTTCGCGTCTCAGCGCCCTTCGACAGGCTAATGAATATGTAGGGCGCAAAAAAATAACATCAACGATGGCGCAAACTAGAACCAGTGATGGGAATGATCGTGGAAGGTCACTGTGACGCGAACGTATCCAGTGGCTGCTTTTTTTCCCAGCCCTAGAACACCCTCGCTAACGTGTCACCTGGGACGAAAAGCGGAAGCAAACGTTTCGCCCAGTATGGCGACGACTCGGAGGCAAAAGAGTTGGCGCAAGCGGTGTCGTCTTTTTTGTTTGGCGTCGGATGAAGCCCGGGTGTTTCCGTCCTTCCACCTTCTGAATCCTCTCGGGTGATCAACTCGCCGCCTCTTCAAACGGACGGTTCGTTGACAGTCGACGTGCTTTACATTACCTCACACAAGACAAACAACTCAAAGGTTTCCGAATCCGGGATGGTCATGGCTGCGCATTTCTCCCGCTCTAACCGAATTCGCACTTTTATGCTCTTTGTCTCCTCGTCCCTTGTTCCCAGTATAGACAAGGGCTGATCACGGCAGACGTTGTCTTTGTCGTAAATCAAGGTTTTTTGTGTGTTACTTATGTAAATAGGTTCGGTTAAAGTGAAAAGGTTAGACGAGGGTGAGACTTTCGCTTTGTGGAACGACATTGTCCCGTAAACGTTGACGTCCCTGAACGTTTCCCAATTGTGTCATAGCTGATTGGTTGGCCACTTTGGTTTACCTGACGTCTTACCATAAACGAGACGACAACACTCTTGCGTGCTGGTACTTGGCAGGCGGAATGCGCATTCACGTGAGTCGTCAAACGCTCTGGAACGAACCTCGGGACAGAAATTGTTGCGTGCCAGCTGACCCACCTCAAGGCTTCGGCGGACGTCCGCAAGGACGGATTATGATGCTATCTATAGGGTTGATCGTACTATACCCGAGAGCTCCATCCATATCTCGCCTTCATCTTCACCTCCCACCCTCCACACCTCACACCAATGAGTTCCTTGGGTGTTGCGATCGTGACAGGCGCTGCACAAGGCATCGGCCGTGCCATCAGCCTACGACTCGCCGACGACGGGTTCGACGTCGCCATCAACGATATCCAGTCCAACAAGGCTAACCTCGAGACCGTTCGCGCGGAGATCGCAGCCAAGGGACGACGAACGATTGAGATCGTTGCGGACGTGACGGACGAGGAGCAGGTCAAGGGGATGATCGAGAGTGTCGTTCGAGAGTTGGGTGGATTGGATGTGGTGCGTTGTTTTGCTATGGAAAATCGATGTCGATCAGCCCTCGATGAATGCGTGCCTTCTCTACCTTCCCCCGATTAGATGATTGCGAATGCAGGGATCTGTCGTGTGGGCACCTTGTTAGAAAGTACGTGGGCACACCTCTAGGCGTGGACTCGTTGCATGACCAATCATGCACAATGATGATGACCATAATCCTAATGGTCGACAGCCGAATTAGTCGATTGGGACGCCAACATTGCGGTTAGCGTCAAGGGGACGTTTCTCTGCTTCAAATACGCCGCCAAACAGATGATCGCGCAGGGACGTGGAGGTCGACTCGTCGGTGCATCCTCTGTCGCCGGGAAGATCGGTACGCATCGCGCGCTGTCTTGTTTGAACGGCGGATAGAAGAAGACGTTGATCCGGCCGCACCACACAGGACACGTGAATCAGATCGCATACTGTTCGGCCAAGTTTGCAGTGCGCGGAATCGTCCAATGCGCAGGTAAGTCGCGCCGAGAGGCTGTCCCGGCGCTTTTCTGTTCCTTGATTTTATGCTCGCTGTATCACCGCTACGCGATGTTCGGTTTGGAATCTGATGGTTGACGAGAAATTGATATTGTATACTCCCTGTCCGCATTGTTATCGCGTTCTAAAAGCTCTCGAGTTGGGACGTCATGGGATCACTGTCAATTCATATGCGCCCGGAGCTATGGTGACGGCAATGCGTAAGTTTAATGTTGACGCCTTGGATGGGGCTTGGCTGATGGGCATGTGTAGTGGAAAGCATCAGGGTAGCGAATAAGCCACGCGAGGGGAGCGCCAAGTTTTACGGGGATGATTACTACCAGACTGTACGTCTTTGTGTGTGTTTTGAAAAGTCCAGCGTTGATGGACGGTGGCGGGGTGTCAAGGTGGCGGACAGGTGTGCGATGGGTTACCTTGGCAAGGCGGGGGACGTGGCGAGCTTGGTGTCTTACCTCGTCTCCAAGGAGGCGCACTATATCACTGGTGAGAATGAATGACGACGTTGGGAGGGGAACATGAACTGATGGCGCGTTGCAGGCCAGAGCGTGAGTACGCAACCCGTTGCGGGATGTACACGTGATCAACTAGCTGTTATAGCTCTCGGTCGATGGGGGCGTCTCATTGTCGTAAGTGGGTTCGCGAAGATGGCTGGAGCGATGAGGAACGATATTAACTGTGTACCTTGTACTATTGATATGGATATCCTGGGCAGGAACACTGCCAAATGGCGATGGTGAGTGAGATGAGGTCGCGATGGATCGCGAAGAGGAGACATGTGAGTTGTAGAGCACATTAATGCGGGGTAGGGTGGAGATCTGGTTATGGGACTCCTATCTGTCATTCGAAACGCGGTCGAGGGGACCAAAAAAGATATTGATCGCAGTGGTATGTAGATCAGATTGTCGTTGAGTCAATCGTGGGTGAACAAGAAGCAGTGAGCCACTAAGTATAACGCCACTGCACGGTCGGCAGACGCTTGGCGCGGATGAGAATATTCGTAAGGCTGAGGTGATCGGGCTCGATAACAAGCCAAAGAGGCGTCGGCAGTGGCATCAGTCTCGACGGATATGATATGATACAGGAGATGGTGGTTCGGATCTCGAAGCGAGAAAATGGAAAGGCGTTCCCCAGCAGGATAGAGCGGGCATGAGCCGAACTATTCCGGGGCGGGCGGTCGGTAACCTTCGGGGACGTACAGCAGGCCGGATGGGAATAGGGCGGTGTTCGTTTCGCTCGGGTATGCGGTCGAGGCCAGCGAACATGTGCATATGGCGCGTCGCCGGTACGGAAGGATGGGTGCGACAACGGCGTGGTGTCTACAGGGCGGAAATAAGAGAAATGGACCCGCTAGTGTATTGCTGCTGTAGACACGAATAGGACGCGTTGCCAGGACAAGAGATATCGCGATGCCGTCAAGCTACCGTAAGAGGACATGTTAATTGAAGATCGCCGGGGGTAGATTGTGTGCAGGGACAGGCTCATTATCCTCGACACTCTCAGCACCCGGCGCGGCGACCTCGCAAACGAACAAGACTGATGTTCGCTCCATTCTTTTAATTCCACTGCATCCCCTTCCCTTCGTTCCCCCTTTCCCCTCCCTCCGTCCCCGCAATGGCCAGCTTCCTCCGCAAGAAAGCGACCTTGTCCAGAAAGGTCTCCCTCCGCGACACAAAGCAGTCCTTTTCTCTCACCGACACCCCCGACAGGCGTTCCGACGATGCCCCTCCGTCCCTGCCCCCGCTCCTCCTCTCATTGTCCTTCGCAGATCCCGACCTGAACCCACGTGCACCCCCTTCCCTCCCCCCCGCTGCGTCCCCACCCGTCCTCGCCCTCCCCTCCCCACATTACGCCCTCGACGATGTCTGGGACCCGTACAAGGCATACGCCGACGCCCCTAGCCCCCCTCGCTTAGATTGCCATCCCCGCCCCAACGTAGCCGAACTGCCATCCAAGCACCCTGCCCCGCCACAGCCTGCCCGCGATACCACTCCCGCTCGGAATATGCAATCTGTGCGATTGCCGGGTCCGTTCATTCGACCACTTCATACGATACCATCTGACTTCCATCTAGCTCGCAACGCTTCTGTCGAGGTACCAAACGTCTCTGAAATTCCAAGCCCGGTTGCCACGGCATCAAGTCCGCGAAAGATCTCCACCCAACAGGTCCAAGCTACCACGCAACTTGTCCATCCGAAAAGCGACGCCCTTGGCAACCAACATCCCACACATAAACCAAGACCCCCTTCTTCGTCATTCACTCGCCCATCCAGCCCTCCCGCCGTGCTTCGCGGACAAATGGCCCCTCCTTCCACCTTCGACTTCGAAGAATCCTTATCTGCAGCCAACGTGACCTCAGTCGTTAATCAATTTCGTTCATGTCCCCCACCAGTACGGCATCACACTTCTCAAGCACCTCCTTCTCAAGACCCGAAAATGGCCATTCAACATCCTCCCTCGTCCTATCCCAACCACCATCACGTATCGTCACAGAAGCCTCGATCGAGTTCCAGCCAGTCTTCTACTAGTCACCACACCGATGCCACCCGGAGAACCAACGGATCGTATAGCACCTCTACGTCAGCTAGCTCAGCCCCCCCTGCTACCGAGGTGAGTCCGCCTCTCCTTTTGCAGATAGATTTGGTATCTTGCAGCTTTTCATACTACCATCTCCGGGTGCTTCACTGCGACCGGCGTCGCTACTCCGATAGTGGAGCTCGGTGATTATCCTGCCGGCGCTCTATCCACTACCCGATAGTCGATGGTGGCGTCCTTGCTCCCCGAGTTTCGCGTACATGCAACGATCCGTTGACGTCTATCCGCGCGCTTTTGTTTGCCTTTCTTTGGTTCAACTCCCATTGACTCTCTTTGTATTAGGTAATTGACGGCCAAGACAGGCGCTTAGATCCCGTCGGCTCATCTTTGAGCAATTCACATCCCGTCCGTAATCGATCTCGCGTGTTACATGATATTTTTCAAGCTAACGTGTTATAAACCGGCAGGCTTATCCAGCCAATGGCCCCGCTGTTGTACGTGGTTCGTCCATCGGCTACAACCCGTCAGTTGTCGCTTCGCATACTTCACCTTCGTTCACGTCCTCCAACGTTACCTCTCGAGTACATCGTTCCCCAACAGCCCCGTCTGCCCCTCCTACCAGCTACCCTGAGCGCGTCCGACCACCTGCGCGACAGACTTCACACGCAGAATCCCACGCACGATCTCCAATGTTGTACGACATGCTTCGCTCAGGAAACGCAGAGTCGGCGGGTTCATTGCGCAGAGGACCGCTGATTTTCGCTGCTACCACGTCACAACCCAGTGGTCCAGTCAGCAAGACGCATGTGAACGGAAACATGCATGTCCAGAATCATTATGCTTCTCCGCCCGACCAATACGCATCTCTTGAGGCTTCCTCTCGCCAACGGCGCAATGGCTCCATCTCTTCCGTATCCCGGGGTTTATCTCAGATTGAGGCACATTTACAGGAGGCTCCAGGCTCCAGTCCGAGCTTCCATCCAACTGAGCTTCCACCTCTGGCGCGCAAGTCGAGCAGGAATAGCCTGGTACGCATGGCCGTAGAGCGCTCACCATCTACGGTCACCAGGGGCGATGCAAATTCCGACCACTCTCGCCCTCGCGTCCTGACAAAGGCACGTCCTACTACCCCTCAAAAGCCGGGGACTCCTCCTTCTCACACGGTTCTTCCTAAACCGGGTGATCCTTTACTCCTGGATGATGACCCATTTGCGAGGGCCGGAGGCGTTAAAATGTTGAAGCCGAGGACCCCATCATCTTCGCCATCATCCTCTGCCCCGAGTCTACGTATGAGCAAGGAAGACGGTTTATCAAGTGAGGATGGACACCTCAAGGGGCCATGGACACCTCCACCTCCGGTTCCAACACCACTCACCCCTTACGATTACAAGGCTGCACGTCAGCAACGCCGGGGTCAATGGTTGGAAAAAGCCCCGCCGCCAGCTGTCGCAGATGTGGTCGCACAACTAGCTGTGGACCAGGAGAACGAAGGGGTGGAAGAGCAGCCTCGTGAACCGACCCCTCCTCCAACGTACTTCCCGATCATAGCGTTCATGTCGGACGCGAACCTTCTCCCACTCCTTCTGTCCTATCTGTCCTATTCCGAGTGGCTTGCGCTCTACAGCGCGAACAAGCAAGTCCGGGAATTGTTCCAGAGCAGAATTCTTCGTGAATTTGTCCTGGAACGTTATCTGAGTACGGTTGGGTACTCGAAATGGGGCTATGAATGGGCAGAGCCGCTTCCATTATCGTTGAAGGCAGGTTCAACACCACCTCTACTTTTTACACTGACTGACACAATTTGTAGGATCTCCACAACTATCTACGAGGCGTGGCGATGCCAACACATCAGTATGCTCGACTTTCCGCTGCGTACCTGCAATCTAAGACAGCGAACCGGGATGCTCCGACGACTTCTGAGGCACCAGATATACTTACCTTGGCAAACACCACGCGGGCCTATACGCGATTGGTCCTTCGTCTTCGTGCCCAGGCCGAGTCCGAGGACAGGTACATCAACACGTTGCGGTCGGCGGAATCGGGCCAGGCCATGAACGGATCACGTCCAGGCACTTGTCAAAACAGCATGTCAAGCAGGGCAGCGTCCCCAACTTCTTCCAATTCTCACTCCCGTAATCATTCCCATGGGAAGAACGGTCGGAGTCCAAGTTACTCGTCGTCAGTGCGGTCGAAATTCTACTCCCCCCTCGTTCGACTCGGGCGCGCGCCGGTTTTGAGGGTCTTTGTACCTTCACCCGACGGAGACTGGTTATCTGATTCGAGTGTTGTCGAATGCGAAGCTGAATTGAAACGTTCGGGTATTCTCAAGCTTCTCCGGGTGGGCGATATCGTTTGGGACGTTGCAGTTGGGGATGAAGGAAACCTTGGTCGACTAATGTGGGATGGGCGTTATCTTGTGGTACGCATCTCCTTGGATTCGTGTTGTAGAGCAACTTCTGACTCACGGCCTTTACAGGATCAGGATTACAGATACTCCCGTATGGGTGAACTGTCGCCATACTTCCACAGCTTGGCGTTCTCTCCTTCGTACTTCCATCGCGTCATTCGCATCGGTAGTTCTGCGACGCACAATCCCCATTGTAATCCTATCATCTACGTTGACGTAAGTCCATGGGGGCGCGAGATCGCAGCCAACCTACAATTGTTGCAAGATCGAGCTCGCACGGAAACGTACGTATTTCTCCAACCTCTCGTTGGATCCATGCTCATACATCACGCTCCACCACAGCCCACACGGCGCGTTGCACGACGTCGTTCGTTGGGTGCACCGCTCCACATTTACTGTCCGTCCCCCTGTCTCGCCTTCCCAAGGACAAATCCACCCTCGCTCGCGCTCTCTCCGCATTCCCATTCCCAACGTCGAGGGATTCTACATCGATCCCGGCTGGTACGGTAAAGTAGTCCTCGAGTCGGAAGGGACGAACGAAGGTCTTGCAGATCTTCAAGCGCGGTGTGGGCCTGGCGTGTTCCCGCCCAGAGCGGAGACGCTTGCCACCAAGATGCGGAACGAAAAGGAGAAGGAGAACAGGCGGGTGTGGCGAATCTTGCGCGAAAAGAGGTGCGTGCCGTGTTTGATGGTGTGTGTGCAACGCCGGACTGACGAAGGACGGAACTAGCCGTCCCGGTGAAATATGGCTCCGAGCTGTGCAAGCCAAGGAACGATTGATGTGAACGAATCGGTATCTTTGTCTTGCTCGCCGTCGATGATTTGGACCTTGGCACCCCAACCTCTTTTTTTCACGACTGTTGCGACGTATGTTCTCTGGCATTTTTTTCTTTCTCTTTTATCTGGTCGAACTCTGGAAGAGAAAGGGTGTAGCTTATCCACTTGTATTGCCTCTCGTTTACTGTTTTCGTTCCTTAGTTTAGCTAGATTCAGATGCATACGCTACGTTCGAACGACTCAATGTTATAATTGATTTCCTATGCACGTGACTTGTCGCGTCGTGTATTCCCCTGAAGTTGTCGAACATCACATGATTCATATCAACGCTCGTCTGCGACAACTCCCCCCCATAGAATTCGTCTCGCTCACTGTCCATTTCGCTTTCATCCCTGCAGCGGGCCTGTATCATTTTTTCCTTGGACTTTTCTCAGACCTTTTCATTCCGTAAAAGAAACAAAAAACCGAACGCGATCAAAAAGAACGACACACGCCATGTACCACCCGTACGTGTTCCTCGTCGGAGCCTACCTCCCACTCGTCTC
Source organism: Boletus rufocinnamomeus (assembly GCA_038092675.1). Classification (NCBI taxonomy): domain Eukaryota; kingdom Fungi; phylum Basidiomycota; class Agaricomycetes; order Boletales; family Boletaceae; genus Boletus; species Boletus rufocinnamomeus. The sequence continues at coordinate 310 of JBBPQV010001274.1, read as the reverse complement.
CGCCTCGATCTACCCTACACAACCGATTCAAGCGACGGTATGGTCGGCGGATCAACCAATGCTCGTGAGCTGGATCGAGGACTGGAAGTATCCGGCGTTGAACGAGATGGGTGCGGTGGATATGTCGCTGTGGTGCGATACGGACGTAAGTGATGTCGTTCGTCCGTGTGTGTGTGTGCACGATGAAGCTGACGATGTGGATGCCCGATGTGATAATGGATGATGGTGAATCATGCATCGTGATCGCGATAGACGTACCTCGTTCAACTGGCTTCGGGTGTGGATCCGACGACGAAGACGCGTCAGGTGA
>JBBPQV010001273.1:0-11206 GCA_038092675.1 Boletus rufocinnamomeus | reverse complement strand
GGATGTGGCTTGGAGCTGAAGCGGTGGGGGAATGGTGCGAGACTTGTTCTGCTTTGCATCGGAACGTAGAAAAGCGAAGGAAGGGAAGGAAAAGCGACGGGGATCTTTACCGGTCGAGTTTTCACCCGGAGGAGAATAGGGCAACGCAGACTGGCTTTGGCTCTGCAATGGCCGGTCACTCTGGGCAGAAGACTGGGTGTGGACCGAGGGGGCGGAGCCCTGAGCGTTTGCTGGAGAGGGAGGGACAAGGGATGCAGCGGGGTTGGGGGAGTCGGGAGGAGGAATGGAGTGCGGCTGAACGAGGGCCTGGCCCGACGGGGGAGAGTCTAGCTGTAGACCTTGGATGGTCGGTGCGGAGTCTATAGTGGGTATAGACGCAGAGGAGACTCTGACATCCGAGTCGTGGGTAGGCTGCACGGGAGGGTCAGACGCGCTGGGAGCGGGGACACCCTGGACGGGAGTGGACTCGATGGCGATGTCGGCGGTGAGGGCATCGTCTTGTCTCTCGTTGGCCACGGGGGACTTTGGCTGCTTTGAAGCGGGGCTGGCGGACTTGAAGAAGGCGAGCATACCGCACGAGAGAGTGAGTGGGGGGAAAAGAAAAAAAGAGGAACCACGAAAGAGGGTCGGAAAAGTGGGCCCTACTCTTATACGTACTGAGGGTTTGGTCTGGCCTCGCTTGGTCGTGAGAAAGGGGAGGAGGAGAGGAGGAGAGACCAAGTCGGGCACGCTCCAGCCATCAGCTGGGCGGACAACTGCACTGACGGGCCCGAGTCGGCCATCTCCCTCGGTGGCATCTGAGATCTCCCACCGACGAAGCATTGCGCCTCATCTCCCCACTCAGGGGCTAATACTCCCCTTCTGGCGACGACAACCCTGTCACGGGGGGTTCTCCGTGGGAACGGATACATGTGCATCTTTAACCCGCATCCTGAGTGAGGCCATCCAACTTAATATGTCGCTCGCTGTTCTGAGAGCACCAGGTGCGTGTCCCCGCCATCTCCAAATGCGTCTGCCCACCTCTCCACTCAGTCTCCCGTGCTGCAGCACTCCGCCCTGCACTCGGCATCCACGGTATGTCCTCTCTCCCTCCCTCGCTCTCCGCTCAACCGTCCCGTAGCCTCCCGTTTGGTCCACACCTCAAACTCTGTCCATGCCCCAGATCCCATACCCACCTCTACCACTTCTCCGACCGAACCTATCACCTCCCTCGCCAGCCGCGGCTCAAACCAACTCAGTCTCGAAACACCCAACAACAAGGCCGGTACGTCCCCTCCACCACCTCATCTCCGTTCGCCTCCCTCACTCTGCCCTCTTCGGCAGAGTATGTTCTCTCAACTCTTGACAAACTCGTCAATTGGGCTCGTCAGGGCTCAATGTGGCCCATGACTTTCGGTCTCGCTTGCTGCGCCGTCGAAATGATGCACATGGCCGCCGCCAGATACGACCAGGACCGCCTCGGTGTCGTGTTCCGTGCCAGTCCCCGTCAGAGTGACATCATGATCGTCGCCGGGACCCTCACCAACAAAATGGCTCCTGCTTTGAGAAAAGTCTATGACCAAATGCCAGAGCCAAGATGGGTCGTCTCCATGGGTTCATGCGCCAACGGTGGTGGTTACTATCACTACTCTTATGCCGTCGTCAGAGGCTGTGATCGTATGTACCTTCCCCATCTTACTTTCAACCACCCACTCATCCCCGCCCACCGCAGGTATTGTGCCAGTCGACATATACGTACCTGGGTGCCCTCCTACTGCAGAGGCTCTCCTCTACGGCATGCTCCAGCTTCAGCGAAAAATGAGGAAAAACAGGAAGAGTGTATTGTGGTGGGTATCCGTTCTCTTTTCCCCGTCTGCTCTATTTCATCCTTCGCAGGTATCGCAAGTAATTCGTCTTAGCGAGCGGAGAGAGAGTATACATGGAAGGATTGTTGGACATAGACTAGCATCAGCTCTGTATATGCGCTTACCATGTTTGATTGATCTCGTCCTCTTTCCTTCTCCACTACACGTCCCAGTTCACTCACCAATGCAAGGCTCGAGCGGCCAGCACTCCTATCTGCTCACTCGCGCGACACCCCAACCACGACACGGAGTCCCGAAAATTGATGCATCATGGGTCTGGTGAGAGTACATTGCATCTTACCTCTTTCATATCAGCTCAGGCTGGCCCACGTCGTGTCAGGTGAGTGCGACACAGACCATCAATTGAATACCGATTTAGCAGCCACGCACCTTGGGAGGCATCTACCCGCTAGCAGCACACTTAGCGGATTCAAATTGGCGCCGACTGCTTCACCAGGTTGTCGTGATGTCTGCCCCGGGAATTTTTCGACTCACAGACTGGACATGGTCAAACAGGACCATTTAATCTGACCATAGCCCTACATACAAAATGGGGGGCGACGACCTAGTGACTCGGATCGACAGACAAGCAAGATCAGCTTGGTTGATTGTCTATGCACGTGATGTGACGCGTACAATGGCACGCTCAGGTGACAGCCGAAGGAATATACGGTGTTGCCCAATCGTTCGTCTTCCCCGCACTAGCTAGGCCTCCGCCCGTTCGCCGCACACGTTGATGTCCATCCCGTCCACTGATTCAGCACAATGAACAATTGCAGAGCAGGTCTTTACAGTTTCGCACCAACTACAACATGGTTACACGAGACAGGCATGGCTTCACCGCCATTTCTTGTGATGTTGGGGTTGACGCTCCCCGACTCCCGTATCTTAAATGGGATTGCGAGCATCGGGCTGACGCTCGCAAACATCGCCATCATCTTGCCTCATTTGCGGCAACCCATACTCGATAGCATGCACGCCCGCGAGTGTGCACTCGCTGATGAACAAAGTACCCAGGAACAGAAAAACTCATTGGACGGGTCCAATGCTACACAACCAGTTGACCTAAATGTGGAGAGTCCATCCCTCGCCTCGGTATCGTCCTGCGACAGAGAACATCAGAGCCTACCCCTCACTTGTAGTCCGACCGTCAAGTCCGTATGCTCCGCGGCCACAAAGCCAGAGGAGTCTTTGGATGTCGACCCAGAAGTTGCGCCGCACGCCACACTAGCCGGGAAAACAGACGATGACCAAGTCCCTCCCCAAATCTATCGTTCCCTGGATGCTGACTCTACTTCAAAGCACGTTAATTCCAACCACCTGTTGGCGCGGGAGGGACGGGGACCTCTTCACATTCCGCTTCTTGTCCCAGACGCAACGGAGGTCGCTTTTTTCGATACAACAGACGTTACCTTATCCAAAGAAGGATGCCCTGTGGCTCCTCGTGCGCAACAATTTGTTCCTGAAGAGCATCCTACAATAGAAACTAATGAAGCAATAACCGAGAAGGCATGTATCCACAAAAAAAAATTCCCTTTTGCCGACACTAATGGTGGGCAGGCTATTGAGCAGGGTGGTCAGTTTGTCACTGTCGACCTTTCGAGCATATCAGCGCGCGTAGAAATAAGTGAGGTTCTCACTGATGTGGTATGTCGCCCCTCGCATCTGTAGGGCGACAAAGAGAAAACTTGACGGTCGCTTCTGGTCAGTCCGTTGCGGACGAGAATGTAGCGCCGAACCCAACGAAAGTTACAGTTCAAGACCATCGTAACCCGGTGGAGGAAAGCACTGTTTCTCGTTTCCCGGATGGCCTCGCTGCTCATGAGGACACTGTACAAAGCGCCCAGGCGGGACACTCATTGGTCGGTGGGAAAGAAGTTGTAAGTACTACTGTTCCTCCCGTTATAATACTTATGGAACCGTTGGTATCTAGCTTACGAAACGACGTCCTGAAAGCTTGGAGTTCATTCCTCAGTCCGTCATCAGACGGTATCCCTCGGCGCCGATGGCATCTGCAGGACGCTGCTTTGGACACCGAGCCTTTAGTTCTGGACATGACCACCAGGTTACGCCAATGTCGCCGCACATTCTCGTTTACAACCCAGCGATACTGCTTGAGGGGACCGGGCCACGAGCTAGTTATACTGCATTGGAAGGGCACTGGCGTGCTTCGTTCCTCACTGAAGTCGATCCCATGAGGCGATCGGTGGGAGGGCAGACCTTCGTCATCGAGACGGTCCCTGCCCAGGATCCTCTTCAACAAGGACCAGTATCACTACCAGAGCCCCCTACAGTACATGAACTGGCTCCACTGAGAAAATATCCGACCCATAGACGCCGACTTGGTGTTCTCGCCCGCGCTGCCCTCCGTAATCGCAGGTATACCGCGCGTCGATGTAGGAATGATGCAATCGACGGTTCCTCCACATCTGACAGTGACTCGGAATCGGACAGCGATTCTCAGTATTCCAGCGGGTCCTCGGGGGATGAAAGCATGCTCCCTCACATACTAGGGGCCGACCTCATTGCCGCAATCGATGCCAATAGCGAGTCGGAACTGAATCTTGTTGCGTCCAGAAGGACAATGCGTATTCCTCCCGACGCGTATGAGGATTTCCTGGTTTCCGAAGATTCTGCGGCGGATGTCAGTATGGTCATGCATGTGTCATCTAATGACGATGCCTCCGACAGTGAAGTCGGGGCCCCTACGACTTTCCGTCCCCTCACCCACGAGGAGATACAACAATGGGTGTCCGGGGTTGTCCAAAAATGCGTGAGGCAAGTTTGCCTCAGTCGCGCACCAGCGGAGCCATTATCACCATCACAGGCGTCGGATGTCTGCGCAGAGAGGCCGTCTGGCTCGGGGATATCCCAGTGTCCTCTGTCTGGCCTCCATTGCAAACTTGGAACAGCTGCACTGGCAGAGGTACCAGCGCTGAGGACCAAAGAGCTACCGGCGCAGCCCCCACCTACATCTGTTTTACCAAGTCGGAAGCCACTGTCAGTTCGGAACTTGCGTGACATTCCCGAGTTTGTGCCTCGCCAGCGACATGTCTCGGGGATTACGGGCCGGGTAGAGGGCCCTCGGGGGCTCGGTACGAGATCCACCATCAACGTCACCCATGACGCTGCTACCGAAGTGATTGCGAGAATGGAAAGTCAGGCTAGATTCAACACTCGGCAGCGGCTCGTGGGCATGGACGAGCAAAGGGTGGTCAGCACAACTGGCGGTTGGCAAGGCACGCAGAAGTGTGCCTAGAAGTATTGCATTCTTTTCGTTGATTTGTTTGGCTGGGGTCATGTTACATATCATATACTCCCACTACTACTACACTAGATTTGTCGTACTCGTATGTTCTAGATTTACTGGCGGTGCATTGAGTCCGACGACTGATGGACCGTATGGACAGACATGGTGCAAGAGGACACCTCTCAGAGCTCGTTCTACTCACTGATGCGTAATTGCAAGGCCGAGCGCCTCTCATAATCAAATAATTGTTGCCCGCTCACGCGCACGGTCCAGACCGGTTGGGATTAGTACACTTGATCTTATTCTGTGTTTTACTAACCGGACGCCGTTACAAGCAAGTGTGTTCGATCCCACTATAGTCCCGCCAGTGGGAAGACGATGCATTAGGAACCTAGACCGAAGTGTGTAGATTCGCATGCTGATAAGCGTAAGTAGACGGGGATCAGTGGCGTTACCTTGGGAACCCCTGCACACTGGCCAAGTCCACAGATTAGACAGGACCAACGCTGGTCGTTGAGCTTGCTTCCAGACGTGCAATTTAACACGTGCCAATTGGCAGTGTTTCGGCGGTCGATCTCCCCAGTCGCGATGGCCATACGTCCGCCGACATCAGCGGACGTGTATGGAAGTCGCGATGGCAGTAAGATTTTCCTCTGACACTCCGTCTGCGCCGGGGAACGGCCCAAATTGTGGTCCGTTTGACGCACGATAAGGACCTTGTTAGGTACAGTATACGTATTTCAAACGTGTAGCACCGTGCGGTTGCCTCGTTGATTGGGTGTCTGCTCGACCAACATTGCCACCGAGAAGCCTCGGATTTCTGATTGTTGATGGAGGGCACTATGTTTGTGGGGGTGATGTGGGGTGCGGCTAAGGCGCCAAGATGAAACTCCATCGACATCGATCGCCACACAACTGCTACATATTGCTGCCGAATATCCATGATGAGCATCGAGATCTGACGTGACTCGAAACTGAAGAAGGGAGTCGTCACCAGCCGATGCAAGTCTTCGACCGAGTATGCGTAGTGCGTTCCCAACAGCGAAGGGTCCAGGGATTGAAGACGGATTTTTGGGTGAATATGCAAGACTTGTATTAAGGGGGTAGAGTTTCATGGCGGGATGGTTCTTTGAACACATGTATGGGTGGAGCTATGCCTTGGGCCATGGGAAAATGATACTGGAATTGAGCATAGTTGGAATTGGTTGGCATCGCCCAGACCCGGAGCAGACAGCTCAACGGCTTGTCCTTCTCCTCTCCTACCTTGACTACTCGCTGCAAGTGTTTTCGACAGGGCTATCAGTTCCGCTGTGCCTTCGTGAGGCAGCAACGCCGCACTGAATCCAAAGTGTCAGTTGACCAGCCTTGTTACCATTTTCATTTTTCCCTTTTACTTACTTTCCCTCGAGGTCTTCTCAAGACCCAGGTTATCTCCGGTTGATTGATTTTGGCGATGGCCACGGTCTCGACGATTCAACCCGCACGACAAGATTCGACAGTCTCTCCGCTCTCTCCGAACCTCCATCTCAATTTCTTCCAACGCGGCCTTGCCATTTCAGATCTCGATTTCAAGGACAACAGATATCCCTCCCTCTCTCTCAGCTCAAGACCCACGAACAGAACCCCTTCCATGATTCGCACCTCGGGTGATACACATGCTCGGGATGACCCTCCCACTGATTCCCAAAGAGTGCCGTCGGTCGCTCTAGGCTTCTCCAAATCACACACGGCGGACCCCACGAACGACAGACGAACTCTCAACGACGAAAAGTATGACATGTCACATCCTTCTGACACCGACGGGCTCCTTTCAACAACGGCAGCCTCTTATGCCACCCCAGGAAGCACTCGTCGTCCGTTCGAGCGATATAGCCTTGATGACAACAACAACAACTATCAGAGCAACGGAACCTCGACTCCTCTGCTCAACGGCTCCAATTTCATCGACCCCAAGCTCTTCAACGACTCTTTCAAGTCCTTTGGAGAGTCAATCTCTCAGCCTCCTCCGTCACCCCCAACTGGCGCCCGCGATATACCCCCCACTCTTTATCCTGCGGCCATGCGTCAGTCCCCGTTTCCGCTACAGGATGGGGCTGCGGCTTCTAGACTATCCTCCGCAAATGGTCTATCATCCCCGAGACCGTACAGCCCCACCTTGGCAATCCCCATATCATCAAACCCTCGTGCCTATCCCCAACACCCCACTTATATCACTCCCACAGCGGCCACGCCTGACCCGATCAATCCAATCCTCTCCCCGAACCCCCCACAACCACAGGAAGAGGTATGTGTCGAGTGCGCAATGAGAGACCAAGACATGGCCGATGTCGTCGTCATTGGTCCCGGTATATGGGATAGGGAAAGCGACGTACTCTACGAGGAGTTGTTGAGAAGAGAAGAGGAAGAAGAGGCTTCCGGAATCTTGTCTTCCGAGTGTTCTTCTAGACCTCGAGCCAGAGGCGGGCGCTTGACTGAGCAAAATTTGAAATTGTGGATTACGATGGTGAGCACTTTTGTTTTTGCGTTGAAAGGATACTTATATACCATGGTCTTAGACGCCTAAAGAGCCGACATCGCGGCAGCAGACTGTTAATGCTTACGTCAAGGCACAAAGGTCGCTGCTCGAGGCCGAAGCTCTGGCTCGTGCTCGTGCTATGCAGGAGTCGATGCAGCTCGAAAACAGCGTTCGTGACACATACTCTCAACTTCGTCGTTCAGCATACGATCTAAGCGTGGTCGATGATAACGCGTTTAAACTCAAACCACCTCGTATCGCATCCACACCGAGCGGAGTTGGTGCACACCACATTCGCAGCACGTCTCGTGACATTACCCTCCTTGACAATGGGCTCATCGTCGAACACGTCGATGTACGGCGTGAAGAGAGGGAGGAGAAGGAGCGCCGACGGAGGCAGGAAAAGCGTGAACGCAGTAGGCCGCGCAAGTCTTCTCGAGGTTCGGTGGTGGATGTCACGTCGCTCTATTCCTCGCATAGCCTGGCACCCCACACAGACAACGGCTTTGGCCCAGTGCAGAGCTCGAGGTACTCTGCCATCAGCATGAGGCCAGCGAGCTCATTAACAGTTCCAATCGAAGTTCAACCGAGCTTGGGACAGGTATACTCCCAAGCATCGTTCTCGGATGCACATAGCCCGGGTTCTGCGTCACCTAGGCGGTCGCGGTTCTTTGGGTTCAAAAATCTGAGCTCTACGTGGCGAAGTCAGGATAGCCTGGCTCCCTCAGGGATCTCAGGAAGTATGATTGATATGCAGTACGTGTCGGGTCCTCGTTTGGCAGCTAGCCGTGGCGGCCGTGCGCTCATCAGTTACTTCCTTCACAGTGTGGCATTGCAACGCGAAGCGAATCTCCCTCATCTTCGCTCGCCGGGTGGCCAAAGAAGCACGCTGTCCACCCAAAGGCACAGTCAATTATGGCAGCCAACCACCAACGAGGAAGAAGCGTCCACGGCAGCAACTGATGAAAAGCCCAAGAAGAAACGCAATGGCCTCGCCAAGATCTGGAAACTCGTCAAAGGAGGCTCCTCGCACAAAGACGAAACCCCCGCTATTCCTCGTGACTCGTTCCGATCTCCACACCGTAATGACGATGATTCCCCATTGGCACCGCCTCCGCCGTTGTCGTATCTTGTGGAGCGTGGGCCTGGGGAACATCTCGGTGGTGCGGGAGGTCGACACGCCTCGACACCTTCGTTACCCTCAACGACGTCCCCACGAAATGGTGGGTTCTCGTCCGCTGGTATGTCACCTTCCACGGCTCCAACCAGTCTTCTTCCGTCACCAACCTCATCGCGCCCCTCAGGCGGCAACGGCGATGGCAACGACCGGAAGAACAGCGGGCAAACAGACGAGAAGGAAATGCTTGACGTGTCCCCGGATGAGAACGGGAGAATAAGGGTGTCTATCCATCCTGTCACGTCGGAACCGGATATGCGTCAGAAGCTTCAACAAGCGACGTTTGCCTCCAACGGCATGACGTTACCCAAGTCAGCATCCTTGCGTTCTCAGGTGACACTTTCCAGAGAAAAGTCGTTGCCTCCACTCCCTGGAGAGGTGAAGCTTCGAGCGCAACACGGTGTGGGTGGAGATCTGAGGCCACAGACGCTTTATACAACATACGATCTTCGTCACCTTGGACAAGACGTGCAAGATCTTACACCACCCCATGCACCATTCCGGAATGAATCAAGGCGACAATCGTTTAGTGGAATCGGGACACGCCCCACCCTAGGCATCCAGACAATGCCACTCACTGGTGGTCATGACCGTATAAGGACTCCCAACGGGATGTACAGTGAATTCGGCGTATCTCGTGGGTCTCTAGGTCGTCTTGGAGACATTGAGGAGAATCCTGCCATCCCTCCTACACCCACCAAGCGCAAGAGCAGATTTGGCCTCGCTACGCTGTTGGGCAAGAAGTCATCCACCCCTTTGGAGACGAATGGATACAGTTCACACGAGTTCCCTCGTCTGACATCTCCTGTCTTTGACCCAAATGATGACAATTTCGCCTCTGCTTATACCGGCTCGGCGCCTCGCCTAGGTCCTCGGTTGTCTGTTGCTTCTCGAAAAGCCATCGAAGAGCGGGTCGAACAGGACAGAGAATTCGTGGCATATCGATATCCCTCGCAGACACAGCCACCAGTGGACCTGGTCCGGTGACGGGCAGACTCTTCTCTGTCGATGTTCTTAGCCATCATAGGATCGTTATGCGTTACCCCTCTGTTTTTGCGCTGAAGGGCTGTATGTATATTCTCGTCCGCTTTCTTATGTAAATCTTCATGCCACGACCTAACGTCCGTCATCTCATTTACTTGATTTCTTCATCGTCCACATCTTATTAGGTTCAACTCGACCGCCAGCACTCCTTTCTGGGACAATGCTTTACCTTCCTTTCCAATCCACTCAGACTCCTCATCCAATCCTTGCTCCGGACTATGACTGCATGGCCTCGCTTCGCTCTCCGCGCGCTTTCTCTGTATAATCACCACCCCAGCCCTATAAGCACTCTCCGCTTTACAACATCGGCAGTTCGTTAACCTTTTTTTTTTTGGTTTGATTGGTACCAAAGCTACGGTTACTACTTTCATATATGTGGAATATGAGTTCATTCTGTTCCCCCATGGGCAGGTCTTCTCATGTTATCTGAGATATCGCATCGTGATGTGACGTTTGGTGGTCGTGGTACGTCATGTGATCAGAAAACGGGTTGATTGCCCGCGCAGTGCGCGCACCCTGACTCTCTCCACTGGGAATCCTGACATCAATGGTACGCGAATTATGGCTCATTGTGAACGTTGCTAACTTGCGCAGGCGCCACGAGGTTTATCGGCTGAAGAGAAGCGTGTCAAACTCCTCGAGATATTTCACGAATCGGTAGGCCACGAGCTTTACTTCGATTGCTATCTAATCGTTTGAACAGAAAGACTTCTTTCAAGTGGGTTTTCGTGATGTTTTTGCCGCATTCAAACTTGTTTACCATGTTTACAGCTCAAAGAACTAGAGAAACTTGGACCAAAACTCAAAGGCATTGGTACGCGCACCTGTAACATCGAGTTGGACGTCCTTGTGATTCTTGGGGTCAGTCTCACAGTCTGTCAAAGAAGTCTTACAGTCCCTTGTCGATGATGGCCTCGTGCAGAGCGACAAGATCGGGTCCTCTAACTGTAAGTACACACGTGAAGGCGAATGTATGCGCTGATTCTCGACGACTGCAGTCTTCTGGAGCTTCCCCTCGCAGCGAGGAAGCATAGTATGAAGGCACGTTCCCCGTGCTATATCTTTGCTGACTGCCTCCTAGCTACGAAACAAGCTGGATGCAGCAAAGGACACCAAGAAGAATCACGAGAACCAAGTCGCGGAGCTAGGGGCTGCGCTGGAACGTGAGAGGGCGTTGCGGCCCGAGAGCGTATGTCTTTTGGTCCATCTCACGTTACGATGGTCCAGCTGTATTCTCACAGACAGCACGAACAAGCACGCTTCAAAAGGTTGCGGAGGCAAGGCAGCAGATTGCGACGCTGGAGAAAGAGCTCGAGGCGTACGGTGCTTGCGATCCGATCAAGGTAGAGGAGAAAAAGAGGGCGATCATGCTCGCA
>JBBPQV010001272.1:0-11214 GCA_038092675.1 Boletus rufocinnamomeus | reverse complement strand
TGAAACCGACCACACGACCTCCGGCAGGCAAATTACATCCAAATCCTATTCCCAAGGGTCCCTGGCAGGACATCTCCGCCGACTTCATCACGGACTTGCCCACTTCCAATGGCTATGACAGCATTCTCGTGGTTGTGGACAGATTCAGCAAGGAAGCAGTATTTATCCCCACGATCAAAACAATCACCAGCCTGGGAACCACTAAGTTATATCGAGATAACGTCTGGAAAACGCATGGCCTCCCACGATCCATAATCTCCGATCGTGGCCCACAATTTTCAGCTCAAGTAATGAAGGATCTTGGCAAAATGCTACAAATAGATCTATGCATGTCAATGGCATTCCATCCTCAAACCAATGGACAAACAGAACGCGTTAACTGAGACCTTCAACAATTCCTACGTCTCTATACCGCAGAAAAGCAAAAGGAATGGTCAGAATGGCTAGCCCTCACACAATTCCAGTACAACAACAAGGCCCACTCCGCTACGGGTAAATCCCCATTCCAAGTCACACGTTCATACTCACCACGCATGGGAATTGAACCTAAAGAAAATGTGAAAGCACCTGCCGCAACGGCATTTGCCAAGGATTTCACACAAACTTTAGCCAATGTGAAAACCTCTCTCTCCAAGGCACAGGATGCAATGAAGGCACAAGCCGACAAACACAGATCAGAAGCACCTGTATATGAAAAAGACTCCCAAGTGTGGTTATCTACCAAACACTTGAACCTAAAGGAAACCCACCAATCACATAAATTAACGGAAAGATGGCTAGGCCCCTATAAAGTTCTTGAAATGGTAGGAGACAATGCCATAAGGTTAAAACTCCCATGCTACATGAAGATTCACCCAGTGGTAAACGTATCGTGGGTCAAACCATACAAAGAAAGACTTCCAAATCAAAAACTCTATAAACCCGGACCGGTAACGGTTACAGACAAGGGAGACGAAGAATTCGAAGTTGATTACATTATGGCATCTCGACTGAAGGGTCGAAAATTAGAATTCTTAGTACACTGGAAAGGATACCAGGAGGAAGACCGAACATGGGAAATAGAAGGCAACCTTTCCCATGCTAAAGAAGCAATCAGTGACTTCTACAAAAAGAACCTGCAAGCACCACAACAATTATGAATGACACAAACGGCATTTACTTCTCTTTTTAACCCTTACAAAAACTACACAGAGCCTCCACTGATCTGGTCTTGCCTGGAATGTGAACCATAGAGGGGGGGTAGTGTTACGAACCCCTTTTCTCACCCCTTTTTCTTTTCAGTCATGTGACCCTTTCACACCTTCACATCACGTGACCTTATCTTTCTTTCATCATGTGACCTTATCTTTCTTTCATCACATGACTGTGTGAACTAGGTCTAGACCTATAACATGTGTCAACCTCATGTATTTAATCTCCGTCAGTCTAGAACGTCTAGCACTGCCTACTATTAATCTCCGTCTACTTTACTCATCCTAGTTTACTAATACTCCCACAATTCGTCATTACATAGCCTCACGTGCACGGACCAGCGTCATAATAAGTACAAACATGTAAAATGTATATACCTTGAATCCAACACCCCAAGAACTTTAGTCAAGTTCTTGTTGGGATTCCTTCTCAACTATTCTCTTTACTCTACAGTCAGTTTGCGTGATTGAGTGACCCAAGTCATTACTTGATTTGAGGTTGCCAACACATAGTCATTATAGAAGCATGCATTCATCTGGAAGTATGTCCTCATGACCAGCAGCTGTTGTGCTGCATTGTCTGGATGCCCAGAGAAGTTGTCTGGAAGGCCCACCTTGATCTCTGATTGGTGTTTGTTGATGTTCATAGGTTCAGGTGATTCTAGTGTTGATTCTGCCCTTTCTTTAATAGTTGTGCTTCATGGTGATAAGGGCATAGGCAATGATAAAGGGCAATTCTATAGATAAGGGATAACTCCCTCTGTGTGTGAAGACAGAATGGGATTTGCTGGGAATGAGGGGTGGGGTTAGAGCATTGTTATAATAATAGTCTGTGGGTTTGGTGGGGGCAAGAGGAATTTCAATGTCTTCCTCCTGTTTGGGAGAAGGGGCTCTGATTTTTCACCAAGAAATGTCAATGGAAGAGACCCTATGCTAAACAGTAGAGGTGGTGGGGATGATCTAGTTCTTTTGTTATGCTAATATGTAGAACCTGGTTGTAGTGCACACTCTAGTGTAGTGTGTAGTCATATAAAAGCTTAAGTCTTGCTATAACAAATCCTAGAACTTATCACTTGTGGTATGACCAGATTCTAAGCAATGGATTGTATAGACTAGACGAGGAACTACTGTTAAGTCTTGGTAAACTCCAAGGGGGGAACGAACTCTGGAATGCCGGAGTTGTCTAGTGGACGGGACTTGGCTTCACCGTCTGTAGTGTGCCCTTGTTAGGAGTCCTGTTGTCCTGGGATTTACTGAGGGTCGGAGATAGACTTGAGACATACTAGACGTCAAGTCAAGTGGAGGGTCAGAGAAGAGTCTTCGAGACTCAAGCGGAGAGGAGGAGTTAAACTAACTTGATATTCGAACTAAGGAAATACAGGAGTAGTACAGAGAGTTTATATACGTCAGAGGTACATAGGATTAGTAATGGAGGTGGAGTTGGTTTGTAAGTAAAGAGTTGGAGGTAAGATAAAGCTGGGACTGTGTTCCTAAGTGGAACACAGGTTTAGAGGAGAACATGCAGCGGGACTAGTATTTTCAGAGATCAGAGAATGGAATGTAACTAATATCGTAAATCGTATGGACAAGGTCTGGGGGTCAGAGGTTGCATCTCGAATGAGAACACACTGGAGTTCATAGGTACAAGAAGCGGAGTTGGTCCAGAGGGCTGGGGTTGGACTTACTGGATTTCCGGGATGTGACAACTACTAATACAAAGGTTGAGTATTTACATGAGCAAGTACTGTGCACAGACTGAGTGAGCATAGACCATTTGGGCAAAGGGGAAAATGAGGCAGTACAAGAGAACTACCTAGAAGAAATAAGTCATCCATAAACACATCATAACATATGGTCATAGCCATGAGAGCATAGGTCTCTCACATATGAAAAGGGGAATGAGCAAGTGCATAGTTAGAAGAGAAAGTAAAGAAATCCATAACATCTTGGGACCTTTGCATAAGCACAGGAGACATACTCCTTGACAAATGTTATTATTTCTGGCCAGGTGTATTCAGTTTTGGCTAGATTGCCCAAAGAAGGAATGATCATATTTATACCAGAGGACTTAGAGTTGGAGGTCATTCACATCAGGAATGTAGATGCAATTGTTGAGATGGATGAATCCATTTTCATCAACAGACCAACAAGAGTTGGGGGGATCAGACATGTGGAGTTCAGCCAAAGGGTCAGAGGGAAGTGTGAAGAGGATATCACTGTGGAGTTGTTCCATGTTGAGGAGAGTGCTAGCCCAGAGTACCAGAGCTGCAAGGTATGTGGCTCAGAGGAACAAAGCAAGTTGCTCCTAAGTAAACATAGGTCAGAAATTGCACAGATTGACACAAGCATAGCCTTTATCCCCCCTTTTGGAATAGATGTCCCAGTGTCTAGTAGGGAAATCAGGTTTTGTGCCAAGGCATCTGGGGCAGAAGCAAATGACCATGTGAAATTGGAAAGGGAACTCTGACCACTGGCCTTGCTGGTGAGTCAGGAGTTTAGTGGTTGTGAAATACTTGAGGTTCTTGTGGTTAGTAATGATGTTGATTGGAGTATCAGAGTCTTCAAGGTAATAATGCCAAGTTTGGAAGGACTCATGGATGGCAAGGTGTTATAGTTAAGCTCTGGAGCAGACAGCATCCAAGAGTAGAAAGTGACTGGCTGGATTTCTTTATCCAGGCAGTGGATGGAAAGAATACCAGTAATAGCATAGTCAGAGGCATTAGTTTCTATGATCATCAGAGTGTCTGGAGCCCAGCAAGTAAGGATAGAAGTGGTTGTGAAGATGTCCTTCAGTTTGTAACAGGCAGAGTGACAATCATCAGAGAAGTTCCATAGAGTGCCCTCATGAGTGAGATAGGTTAAAGGAACAACTATGTTGGAGTAATTTGCTATGAAGCAATGATAGAAGTTTGCAAATCCAAGAAAGGATTGAATGTCCTTGACCTTCTGAGATTCTGGCAATTTCTTCACAGTGTGGACCTTATCCAAGGACATAGAGAGACCAGAGGGAGAGATGTTATTGCTAAGGTACTTGGTGGAGTCAGTAAACCATTCATACTTCTTGGGCTTGGCATAAAGTCTGTGTTTGTGGAGTGGTCAGAGAACTTCTTGGACATGCTCCTTGTGGGAGGCTTCATCCTTAGAGTAGTATTATGCTTAACCCAGATTGGGGCAAGCATAGCCTTTCAAATAGTGGTAGGAATCAGAGGGATTACTATCAGTGATGGAGTAGTGGAGGGGATTCCATGAAAATGAGAGATAGTAGGGGTCATGGCATTCAAAGGTAAGGGAACAAGATTCTAGATGTCTAGATAACATGGGGAAGGAGGGTGAGGACAAAGATTATAAGAATGAGAAGTTGAAGGACAAGAGTTAGGAGGATCAGGGGTCAGGGATCCCAGAGGAAGGAAGGACTGAGGAGACTGGACTAGGGTGACAAGGTAGGCAAGGAATGCCAGAGAGGTCATCAGAACCAGGAATGTGAAGAAGATTAAAAAGGCCTGAAAGGCCAAGAGTGCAAGAGATA
Source organism: Boletus rufocinnamomeus (assembly GCA_038092675.1). Classification (NCBI taxonomy): domain Eukaryota; kingdom Fungi; phylum Basidiomycota; class Agaricomycetes; order Boletales; family Boletaceae; genus Boletus; species Boletus rufocinnamomeus. Next base: position 6,498 of record JBBPQV010001272.1, on the reverse strand, counting down.
GGGAGAGTACTGTGGGAAGTACTATGAGAGTCAAAGATTCCATGGGAGACAACAAGGAAACAAGGGGACAAGAGGATAAGGAAACAAGGAAACAAGGAGATGGGATAAGGAGATGAGGGGATGAGGGGATGCTTAGGAGAGTCAGAGGTTCAATGAGCAAAGGGAATATATTGCTAGGGCAAGGATATGAAAGTAGGAGATGAATGCCACAAGCATAGATGATGGTTGAAGAATGAAAGGAAGATGAGATTGGGAAATAACTATGATACAGTGAGGTTTAAGTAGGATCCTCAAGATGAGAGCAAGTGAGGGATTACCACTAGGGCAAAGGGGTTGCCATAAGGGTAAAGGGGAATAGTAAAGGCTGAGATATGACTGGACAGTTATAGATAGGAGCAAAGGGGTAGAATAGACAAGGATGTATGAACATACCAAATGTTCAAAGGGAAGTGATCATGGATCACTGATAGACAAAGAGAGGGAGAGAAGGAGATGTAGCTGTTATTGGGTAATGGCAGGGTAAGGGTCTGGAGGGGCTAGTTGCAGGTAAAGGATCCAAAGTAGGAGATGAAGGTGTGAAGCTAAGTGAAGAGGAAGGTAAATGTGACAAGAAGTAGACAAGGGGGTCTGGTGAGGGTAAGAGGGTCTAGTGAGGCCAACTAGTTGATGGTATAGACTAGGGTGAAGGTTTGAAGTACAGCTAAGACAAGTGGAGACTTAGCAAGGTGAAGCAAAGAAAAGAAAAGAAAAGAAAAGAGAGTGATGAAAAAATGATGAATCATAACAAGTAGATTAAAATGTCATTCAGATAGACTATGATGCAAACATCTAGAAGATCTGTAGAGATGGTATTAACAAATTGCTGAAATGCTGCAGGGGAATTAGTGAGACCAAATGGCATGACTAGCCACTTGTACAAGCCATACACATCTGGAAAGATATTTCCCACTCATCTTCCTTGGCAATGCAAACTAGGTGATAGGTGTGCTGGAGGTTGATTTTGGTATATATTTTAACATAGCTTGGAGTGTATAGAAGCTTGGAGATGTGGGAAAGGGGGTAGTGATATTTCTTTGTGATCTTGTTGAGTCCTCAGAAGTTGATACAAAGATGGAGGAAACCATCCTTCTTGCAAACAAAGAGGCCTGGAGTAGCATGAGTGGAGGAGGAGGGAAAGATGAACTCTATGTGAGGTGCTCATTGAGGAACATGTGGAGTGAGCCAAGTTTGAAGGGTGAAAGGGAGTAGCTGGTATCCAGTGGAGGAGATGCTTCTTCCTCAAGATCAATCTTCAAGTTGTATTCTCAATGTGAAGTAAGTGTAGAAGCCTTGCTCTTACCAAAGACATCAGGAAAGTCATAACACTCTGGAGGAATAGTGGAGAGGTCCACTTGTTCCAGAGAAGCAGAGTGGAGATTGCTTTCCTGGGAGCAGAGTTGCAGGCTAAATTGAATGGAGCCCTCAAGGTGACAAGTCAATGTGAAAGCTGGTATACTGATGAGTGCAATACACAGAGTCTTGCAGTTAGAGAAATGCAGTGGATCAAGTGTGGATTCAGCTGGAGGAGGAGATTCCAGAGGCTGTGGAGGGGTGCTTGGGCTGGCAAACCCTGTTTAGGTGTACAAAAAGTGAGAGTGCTTATAACTCAGTCAATCAATAGATTGTGGTGAATGAGCCAGTTATGTCCTAGAACAAGGAAATAGTGGAGTGATGTCACTGGTTGGAAAATGGAAAGAGAGATTGATTGCTCAGGTAATAGTGCTGTTGGACATTCCATTAAAGAGGCAGAGTTGAAGTAGGAGCATGGGGTAGGTAGAAAGTCCATGTTTATCAACAAAGGAAGTATCAATAAAACAGTTGGAGGATCTGGAGTCTACAATTATGGGAAACAGAGTGATAAAACATGATACAAGAGAGATAGGGGGCATAAATGATTTTGGGTCTAAGAGAGCAGACATGTTGAGACAGATCTCCTTGAGTGCATGGGTGTGTTCAACATAACCTTCAGTCTATGGAGAGTTATGGAGGTCATGGACTATTTTGTTATCCCTGAAGTGGAGACATCTGGTTTAGTTTCTAGAGTGTGGTTATTATGTGGCCTTTGGCTGCTAGGAGGTAGACTTGGGACAGTCCTTGGCCATGTAGTCAGCAAGACCATAGAACATATAGAGTTTGTTGTCAAAGCAATGTTTGTGCTCTTCTGCATTGAGCTTGCTGTCTTTTCCTAACTTGGATGACAAGTCTGGCTTTGGAGCAGTGGAGATGGTGACATCTTTTCCTTTGGAGTCCTCAGAGTCATTAGGGCCACCACAGGGGCAAAGGGCAGATGACATGAAGGTGGACAACTTTTTTAATTTAGATGCAGAGGGCTAATTAGTACTCTTCATTTGGTGGCCAACCTCTGACTTGTACTCTCAATAATGCACATTGATTGCTTGAGTGAATACCTGGAGTTCAAAAAGCATTGGGGATTTACCAATGTGGGAGATTTTGTCTTTGATGCAGTCTAGTAGACCATTGTAGGAGTGGTGCTGGAGGACACCTTTCCCATAGTCTTGGACTTGCAAAGCAATCCTATTGAACTCAACTACATACTTGTTGATATGCTGAGTGTATATCATATGATGGACAAGTGGTTGAGCTGATGCTCCACATCTCCAACAGGATTGTGTGAACTGAAATTGGTTTGGAGCTCAAGAACAAACTTCTTGAAACTGTCCATTTACAAGGGATAATGCACTGGATCTTCCATCTGGAGGAGGTCTGGTTCAAACCACTCCAGGGTCATAGCCTTCAAGTATGACTGTGCAAAGGTGACTTTGGCATGGTTGGTGCTGAAGGCCTTAGGACAGTCTTGGAAGTTGAGTTTACATTGCATTGGGAAAACTCAGAGTTTGTGTTACAGTTTTGTGACCCATGTCACCCGTGACCTTCCCACGACCATGTGCCCTGGCAGCACCATGCCTTTCCCCTTGAACTCTCATGGCTATGCCATTGTATTACCAGATCGTACCCAACGATCAAGACTCGTGGCTACCTTTTCCCTCGTAAACGGACAATCCCTGGCCTTACGCCTAGGATGGGCTCTTGCCTCTAGACTGGACATTCACCCATTGGACGATGAGTTTCCTTTCATCACAAGGACTCCAAGGGATCTCACCTATCGACTGGACACTCCCCTGGACGTAGCGTCTCAGTGCTATACAAGGCTTGGATCTTCCCTGGAATTTCCCTGGATCTCCCCCTGATCCAACTCCTCATGGATGGGCTGTGGTTCACCGCCCCATTGTCCTAGATCTCCTGGAGTACTGCCTCGATGATCCTAGAACACCCTTCCCTTGATCCTACTATACCAGTTCCGGTTCCTTCCGCTTACCATGTGACTCACGACACAACACGTCTCTGACACAGTTATGCCTACCCTAGACTCCTCTTACCATACTAGGTTAGACTGACCCTAAACCACTGTACCAGTATATAAGTTCGAGCTGAGCTTGAACATCTCTCTAACCTGAATATACTCATTCATACCCTGGGTTCTCTACTCAACAAGAGATCTTCGGTAGACTCTTCAAGTTCCTTTGACCAGGTGGTCATCGTATACTCGCTTCCATGCCTCCTCTCTCGTCGTCATCATCGTCAACACCAACCTTGACTCGTTTGTTGTCTCAAAGACCACTTGAAGAGTAGTGTCCCTGGTTGGAGTCCCAGTGTTGCGGGTAAAACTGTAACAGCTTGCAGGGATCTGTTTCATCAAACTGATCTGGTTCTTGGTCTTTAGTGTGGGGGGTAGCATCAGAGGCAGGATAATGGGTGGAACAAGTGAGGCCTTGGATGGCATTTGCCGATTGTGCAAGGGTGTCTCACAGAATGTGCTTGTTGTTGGAGTTGTTGGGCAGATTGTTATCATTGCTGGAAAAGTCAGGCACATCATTGAACAAATCATCTCTGGAAAGTCTGGGTCTTCTGGAGTGTTACCATTGTTGGGAATGTGGAGGTCTGGTGCTCTTTGATTAGAGCACTGACTAGTTGGGGCAGATGACTTGCTTTTGTCTTTATTGAGTTCAAGCTCAATAATGCACACTTTTGGAGTTGAAGACTCCAAAGTAGAATGTGCCTGAGAGGTGGAATCTGGTGTGTGTTGGATGGAGAAGCCCCAGAATTGGCTGACAAGTTCTGGGCCTTGCCAGCTGCTTTTGAAGATACTAAGGGGATTATATCTAGGGGATAGTAGAGAATTTGTTCTAATGGGGCAGGTCTTGGATTTGGTAGTGTGTATAGCCATGGTTAGGACTTGTAACAAATGAAGTCTGATTATACAGTTAAGTTTATGCAAACTGCTTGGGCAAACTCCAGAACTCCAAAGTTAACTAGAGAGTAAAACATTGGCTTCATCTTATGTTGTGCACCTTGCTAGGAGTCCTTGTCTGAGATTCATGAACAAGGGGTCAGAGAGAGACTTGAAGTGTTCTAGGATGCTAAGTTGAGTGGAGGGTTACAGAGGTGAGCTGTTAAGGTTCAGTCAGAGAGAAGAGGAGTTGACTAAGTTGATAATCCAACTAAGGAAAGTAAAAGAGTGTTCAGAGATTTATTTATTACAGAGGTGGAGTATTACTAATGGAGTCTGTAAGGATTTGTAAGTAGAAATTGGAACACAGATATGGAGGAAAGTAAGAGACAGAACTAGTATATATGGAGATGGAAAATAGAATGTAAGGTTAACATAAGTATGAACAAGGTCCAAAGGTCAGGAAAAATGCCAGTTGTGATTCTGCCTTTGCCTGAGCCTTAGCAGCAGCTATTGTGGTGAACCTGTGGTATTCCCAAAAGTGGAGTGGGGTGAGCCCCTCCAATAAGAAGTGCATGGTGTCAACCACAAGTTGTTGCACAGGGTCTGTTAAGTATGGGTAAACTCTGAGGGGAGAATGAACTCTGGAACTCCAGAGTTGTCTTAGCGGACAGGACTTGGCTTCACTGTATGTGGTGTGCCCTTGTTAGGAGTCCTGTTGTCCCGGAATTTACTGAGGGTTGGAGATAGACTTGAGACATACTAGATGTCAAGAAATGGAATGTAACTGATATCATAAGTTGTATGGACAGGGTCTGAAGATCAGGGGTCATGTCTCTAGCAAGAACGTGCTGGAGTTCATATGTACAGAAATGGAGTTGGTCCGGAGGACTGGGGTTGGACTTACAGGATTTCCAGGATATGACAGTATCCCCCTCTTAGGCCTGAACTCCTGAAGGCCATGTGAGGAACAATGTGGAGTAGCAAAGTCGGAACTTGAAATTTGTGGACACCGCATGGAGGCGTATAAAGTCCAGTGTGCCGTATCCGATCTTTTTCATCCCAAATCACCATGTCCGGTATTGACAGCATCAAAAATTGGTCCAACGAATGCCTGGCAGAGTGTGTCGATGACGAGGACGACATCTGCACCACCAAGTATGCCGAGTGAAGGAGAGGAAGGCGGTGGAGGAACGGAGGAGAGCCAAAGCCAAGGCCGAGGTGAAGCACAAGGTGGAGGTGGAGGCCAAGCGCAGGGAGGTGGAGAAGCACAGGGTGGAGCAGGAGACAGTGCAGGTGGCTGCAGAGTGCAGGAAGGCCAAGGAGGAGGCCAAGAAACAGGTGAGTAGCTCACCTTCCTATTTGGCCTATACTGACTAGGGCAGGCCGAGCAGGTCCGGGCAGAGCAGACCACCACCAAAGGGAAGGTGAAGGTGATGGAGCTGCCAGAGTGTGAGCTCGGACCCGGCAAGTCAATGTCATGCACCGTGTGCATCAAGGCGAAGGGAAAATGTGTGTGGCTGGATGCGGAGAAGCTGAAGTGGAGGAGGAAAAGGGTGGAGGTTGATTTACCAAGGGGCAAGAGGAAGAGGGTGCAGACGGAGGCAGAGTCGGACGGATCGAAGGCGGCGGAGCCATGGGAGGGGAGGTTGACAAGCATGGAGGCCCCTGCCCAGTCTGCACAGCTCTCTAAGGAGCTGTGCAGCTTGGTGAGGAGACTCTGCTGGTGGCTTGACATCCAAAGCGAGCTGCTGGAGCGGCTTGTTGAGTTGAAGATGGAGGAGGTGTATGGGTTGGAGACGGAGGAGGAGTCCTCGGAGGAGGTGGTGGAGGTCTCCATGAAGGAGATGGTGGGAATGAGGGCAGAGGCGGAGAAGGTGGCGGAGGAAGAGGAAGGGGACGAGGAGGAGGACGCGGAGGAAGACGTGGAGGATAACATGGAAGTGTAGTATAGTGTGGTCCGCACCTCCCCTTGTAATTAGTTTTGTTGAAATTGTGACTGTATTCTGTGGTTATGTGGAATGAGGTCCAGGTTTGTCCGGATATCAGAGATGATAATTTTCAATGAGTTCGGAAGTGTGTCTGAGCTCCGTGGTGAGTAGCCAGGAGTTCTCTTTGTCAGTGCCTTTGTATCCTGACCAGCATACTAGGTAAAGGAGTTTGCAACTCTGGCGTCGACGGTTGATCTTGGAGTCAAGAATCTCTGCGAT
>JBBPQV010001271.1:0-11215 GCA_038092675.1 Boletus rufocinnamomeus | reverse complement strand
ACCGCACTCGCACACGATCTTGAAGCTGAACGGACCCTTGCGTTCGGTGATGGTTCTTCGCGGCCCCAGCTCACTCTCGCCGAGTTTGCTCAGATTCTCGAGTTTGTCAGTCGAACGACGATGTTGATCTGTGACGGAGGAAACTGCCAATTCCAGTCGCGCTCGTATGCGTTTACGTGTTTGACTGCGTTGGCGCCGACGTTGCCACGTTCGACGATGGTGCGGAAAACTGGCGAAGGGGTGGGTGTCAATGTCGAGTATGAGGCGGAGGTGGTGGATGATTCGGTGTTTGAGTTGGGTGCTGAGGCATTTTTGGGGCAAGTACCATGGTTGGTCAACGATCCCGCGTCAGTGCAGGCAGTGAGTAAACTCTTCATCGAAGTGATATGTCCGGATTTTGAGACTTTTCGCAGCTTAGATTGATCGGAGCATTGAAGGATGAGCCCCGGAAAAGGGCAACGGCGAGACTTTACCACTGAATGTGTGGCGAGTTCGATACTCCGGGTTTTGCGCTTTCTTTAGGGTTTCAAGGGTCTTACAGGGCTAATACATCTTTATATCAACAATTCCTGTCGTCAGTAAAATATTTGTGTACGAAATCTTATTGAATCACATCCATACCTTTTACACGGACAAGTTGAAGTATAGCATATGTTAGCTTCAAGTTGCCGGGTGGGTGCTCAAACACGCAGGAGAAGGGGAATTCCGTGAGCCTATTCATCGACTGAATCTTTTTCTATCAGGCAACCACCGCCCGCCGACTTGTCTTCACACGTCCTCCACCTCGCACGATGCGTTATCCATCCTTACTTGTTCAGGCCGCTGACCCCATGTTACAGGCACGCCAAGTAAGCCCATATGTCTTCTTATGGCGACTCCGTCTCTCTGGATCACCGTCAGATTCGAATGTCCAGTTGGCGACAGGGACTTTCCAATGTGACGAGCACGACAAAGGTTTGGTCTCCCAGCTTCTGCCACACTCGTGGCAGCCCCAGGTCTCGAGAACTGGCAATGAAACGGACCGTCTTGGAGCCTCAACGTGTTGAAAAAGTGATACAGATGCTCTCTTCCCGGCAAGCCCAAGCCCACCCAGACGGGAACCTCTGTCCACCGCCACCTCACATCCCCCTTGCTCGCGCGGCCCAAGTTCTGGAAACGACCGTCACCTCTTGTGCGACGAGACCTGGGAGCGGATCGAAGAAGGTCGGGAGCAGCATAAACGACTTCATAATGACGGCGGGTTCAAGCGAGCCCCAAGACTTGACTGATGGCATCGTTCCCAATCCCACGCCTCTACTTCCTCAGCGGCAGGCTCGGGACCAGGTTCGGGGGAGAACTCCAAGTTGCCATTGGATATCAAGTTTGAGAACGGGTGGGAGGCGACGAGGGATTGGAATGAGGATGATGTGGAGGCGGTTGTGGATGAGAGGGTGTTGCGCTGTCTACATTTGATGCGACGGGGGAAGAGAGGGTCAGGACCAAGGTCAAGTGCAGGGTCAAGTGCAGGGGGGTGGAACGAGAGAGAGTAGAGGAGTTGCCAGTGGCTGAGGGGAAAAGCCGATGGATCTGCCGTAGGTGGGTGGTAGTGCGTGTGTAGACAAAGTCATGTCTGAAGCGGGAATGCAGGCATTTGCCTTGGTTGGTGGATATGGTCGGCAAGGTTATGGAGAACGCATACAAGGGCCTTGAGATGTTACATCTCAGGGTAGAAATGGATCGACGAGGCGGGCTCGACAGACAAAGAATGTGTCACTGGATCGTACTGCGCATGACAGCGGGGGTGATTTCAGGAGCCGGCGCTAAATGGAATGCCACTGGTCCTTTACACCTATCTATAGCCCACGGTTTAAAAGCTGTAGTAGTTTCTGATGTGTTCAGCGTTTACCCTCTATCAGTCTTTTCTCCACCCACCTTTACAAACACGCCGACAACCTAGCTTGCAACCAACCGGAATAGTACCATCATGTCAAGCGTCACACCGCAACGGTCTGACAACGATGGTCCTCAGCCACATCTGGTAGTATCGGCTTATGCTGGTATTATCTGGACGCTGGCGTACCTCCCCGACGGACGACGAGTTGTCACTGGCTCCAAGTGCGGAACTATCAGGGTATGGAATTTGGAGAACGGGGAGCAAGAAGGGACATTGGTGAAGCATAAGAGCGGAATAACCGGTCTTGCCGTGACCCAGGATGGAACAAAGATCATCAGCAGTGATAAGGAAGGGATCACCAAAGTGTGGGACGTCGAATCGCATGAACTTGTCGAAGAATGGACTCATCTGCAGAGCTACCCCAAGATTTCCATCTCGCCGAAAAATCGACTCATTGCGATTGCTGCCAGCGTAGGAGTAACTATTTACACCACGAAAGGGTTCAAGAGACAGCGGCTCAAACATGCCATCCACGACGACGATGCTGTTGCGTCCGTCTGTTTCTCTCCCGACGGGAAGAAACTCACATGTGGCAAACATGACGACGTCTACGTGCATGACGTCCAGAGTGGAGAGTTCATCCTCGGTCCGTTGAAAGGCCACAAACGTTGGGTTTATTGTGTGCTGTGGTCACATGATGGCAGCAGGCTCTTCTCCGCCTCGGACGACAAAACGATTCGCTGTTGGAATTCCGTCACAGGGGAACAAATCGGATATCCGTGGACAGGTCACGCTGAAGAGATAATATCCCTTTCTCTTTCTCCAGATGGGTCGATCCTCGCGAGCGCGTCCTGGGATCGAACTGTGCGCTTCTGGGACACAAATTCTGGTAATCCTGTCGGACAACATCTACCACATCCTACTTCTCTAGACGCTGTTTGTTTCTCTCCCTCGGGTAAATTCGTGGCATCAGCAGGATGGGATGGAAAGATATATTTGTGGCGGGTACCTTGTTTGGGTTCCGTCGAGAGTGCGGTAATGACATGTCTCGTCAGTTGTGCCTCATCATTCGTACTCATTACTCTCTCTACTCTCACAGACACGCCAGCTCAGCGCAGACAATCCCCTACTATGCTCCACCCAAGTTGCCCTCCAACCACCCCCACCATACTCCACACACAATCCCGGCACTGAACGAGTCTTGGATCTCGATCCTGGTGTAAGCAATTGCAAGTCATGACTTTCCACTTGTTTGCTCACGATTCTTCAAAGTCATCTGCATCACCTCATCTTACCACAGCTGCCTTGGTACCCGACGCACCCCCTCCCCTCCCTATACAGAACACACATCGTGACGAGGATGTTTCTTTGCAAACAGCATTCATGTCTGATGAACCGGATATGCAGCTCATCCTTCCTGACCTCTCGCTCGGGCTGGATGAGCGTCAGCGCATATTCGAACTATGGCTACGTAGATTGGTGCGGTTGAGAATGTTCATTTATTGTCCGTGTATAATCATTAAGCTGTTTCTTACAGGTTGCAACAGGGCTTCACATCCCTGTTGACCTCATCCCATCAAGTTCACGTCAGGACATACAGAATACTCCGGGAACTGGTTTGGCGAGCATAGCAGATGCAGACGGGAACTCGATGTAAGTGTTCTTCCTATGATCTTTATCCCTCTTCCGTCAGGTGAAAGTGCCCAAATTGTCCCTCATTTGTTGAGGCTGAGCGATATTCCAGCTATTTCAAGAGATGAGTCTAGAACTAATACCCATCACTCGTCTACAGGCATGCTTCCCGGATTGAACCTTCAACCTCGGTGTTCCGATCCACATCAAACGGCGACCCTAGAAAGACCCGCAAGATCGACAAAATGAAACAAAAACTCGTCGTGATGCTGCGTGAGTCATTCCATCGCACGACACACGTGTCCAATCGGTCAACCATTACATATCCAGGTGACGTAGGCTTCAAGTTGCCCAACGGTCGGCTCCCGTGGTCGACCCTCGAAGGAGACCTCCAGAAGAAAGGGTACAAGATCCTCAATTGGCCCCAAGGCGTTGTTCGTGATAGAGACAAAGGAGTAGCTGGCCTGAGTGCAGAAGATGCGGACAAGCTCCACGATGCACTTTTTCTTGGCGAACACCGGCTTCAGTTTGTTCTAAACGGCGATGGTAAGTTTTTGAGCATACATGGCAATACCGTTCAAGGGTTGCTTAACCCGCTGCTAGGATCTGCGGACAACGATGGGGTCCCTTCGCTTGCTAATTTGTTGGGCTCGGACAGACCCCGCGAGAGCGATCATTCCTGTGTGCCGACGGCAGCGAAGCAGCCGAGGTTCAGAGTGACTACAGCAGAAGCGTATGTAGAACGTCCTCGTAAGAGGCAGCGGGTGTAGGCGTGCATTTCCATTCGTCTGGTGAAGGATGACGATCTCCACCATCAGGCGAGCGACTTAGGATTAGAATGACGACAGCAGAAATGTATGCCGGGCGTCCTCGCGAGAGACGGCGTTTGTAAGGCACGATCCTCCATAGCACTGACAGCTAAGCGCATATGCGATTACAAAGTTAGTTTTGACCGATCAATGAGCGTGAAACAATCGTCAGGAAAGGTACAGAACACGCAGTCTTTGCAGTTCACCCGAAGGCAAGTACCCACACAACGCTTCGATGCCAACATATCTTATTTTCCAACTGGGTGGGACCACCCAGTCGCAACCTCCACGCAAAGACCTCGGAGTCATATCGCTCCTTGACAACGCTGCTATGCATCGCCACCTTTCTCCCGTGAGAAAGGGGAAAACGCCAAGACGACGTTGGATATCGAGTTTGAGAATGAATAGGAAGTGACAAGGGAGTGGGATGAGGATGATGCGGAGGCAATTGTGGAGGCTGTAGAGTGTCCACAGGAATGGCGCTACTAAAAGGATGCCCTGGATCCTGTTGCCCCACCTTCACCTTAATGCCTGCGGTATATAAGCTGTAGTGGTTTCTGCTGTGTTCGACCATCAGTCTTGTCCCCACGCACCTCTCCAAACACGCCGACAACCTAGCTTGCAACCAACTGTCATAGCATCATGTTCAGCATCACACCACATCCTCAGCCACATCTGGTAATCACGGTAAATAATGTCGGTCGTTTCAAGCTCGCGTATCTCCCCGACGGACGAGTTGTCACTGGCTCTAGAGACGGAATTGTGAGGGTCTGGAATTTGGAAATCCGGAAACAAGAAGGCACACTGATGGAGCACGAGAATGCGATATGCGATCTTGCTGTGACCCGGGATGGCACAAAGATCATTGGTAGTGACTACCGTGGGAAGATCAAAATATGGGACGCCAAATCGCATGAACTTGTCCAAGAATGGACTCACCAAGCAGAGGCACCCAAGCTTTCCAGCTCGCCAGATGGTCGACTCATTGCGGTTGGTACTCGGACTGTGGCTATTTACACCACGGAAGGGAGACTGGTCAATGATGTCATCCATGTCGACAGTGTTGTGTCCCTCTGTCTCTCTCCCGACGGGAACAAGCTCGCATGCGGCGCGCTTGACGGCGACGTCTATGTGTATGACGTCCAGAGTGGACAGTTCGTCCTTGGTCCGTTGGAAGGCCACAAAACTTCGGTTCGCTGTGTGCTGTGGTCACATGATGGCAGCAGGCTCTTCTCCGCCTCGGACGATGAAACGATTCGCTGTTGGAACTGCGGTACAGGGAAACCAATCGGACATCCATGGTCAGGTCACATCTATGTTATACACTCCCTCTCCCTTTCTCCAGATTGTTCGATCCTTGCGAGCGCGTCCTGGGATGGGACTGTGCGTTTCTGGCACACAAATTCTGGGAATCCTGTCAGACAACATCTACAACATCCTGCTTTTGTGGACGCCGTTTGTTTCTCTCCCTCTGGTGAATTCGTGGCATCAGCGACATCTCATGGAGACTTATATTTGTGGCGGGTACCTTGGTTGGGTTCCATCGAGGATCAGGTAATTACTCACTTCAGGTGAGCTCTTGTCACACTGGTATTCATTCTTCGTTGTTTCAGTCACGTCGGGTCTTCAGTCAAATCAACTTTTTCAGTGCCAATTTTCCCCCTCCACCAGATCTCACACCCTACATCTCCAGAGATGATGATCAGTATTTCACTGGAGGAGCTTTCGGTGATGTCTATAAATGTCGCGATACTGGTAGTTCCGCACCGAAAGAGGTTGGTCGTGGGGTACGGCTCACCGCTGACTGCTATTCACTTCCCTTTTAGGTTGCTGTGAAGGCCTTCCGATTTAGGGTTACAATAGATGGAGATACGGATGATAAATATGTCAAGGTGACTCCCTTCCTCCCAACCAACAAATGTGATCTAAACTGCCTTGTAGATGCTCCGTCGAGAGCTCGGAATTTGGAAGAGGCTCGACCATACCAATGTCGTTCCGTTCCTGGGCATTGCATATGGCTTTGGGATGCGGGGTTCGATGTCGTTGGTGTCATTGTGGATGCCAAATGAATCCCTTCACAACTTCTTGGTCAAGCATGACGACAGTCTAGGTCTCGTACACCGACTCCAATTTGTGCGTCCACTTGATGCTCACCACGTTCTCGTCCTCTAACGTCGCACAATAGCTATTGGATATTGCCAATGGGCTGCACTACTGTGGGTCATTATCATCATTTCAAACGCTCAAAGACAGTAACACCCCACAGTACATTATTTTCCGATTGTCCATGGTGACCTGAACTGTGTGCGTTAAACTAGAAAGCATCAGTGTCGCTCTTGTCTGACCATTAGACAGAATAACGTGCTTCTCGATGCCGACTACACTGCCCGATTAGCCGATTTCGGCTATGCTTCTTTGATGGGAAATATTCCCGAAGCATTGGCTTATCTGCAGAGGTCCACTGTCAGACCGGGTGCCTTGCGCTGGTCTGCACCAGAGCAAATCCAATCGGCCGAGACGTTCAGCCGTGCAACCAAAAGTGATATATACTCTTTTGGTTGTGTCGCTCTCCAGGAAAGTTCGTTGGACACAAATGCCAATTCCGCGCTGATATTCGTGCAGGTGTTGTCCGGAAAACAACCATGGTCAGAAGTTCGGGAAGATATAGCCGTCGTTTATCGCTTGGGGCAAGGCCACAAGCCAGGCAGACCAGAGTCTCGAACGATCGATGACTTGCATTGGAATTTAATTCGACGTTGCTGGTCATCCATAGAGGAGCGACCAGCTGCGGAGGTGATAATCTTCACCATCCAACGGTTCTTGAGCGATTTCTCACAGTCCCGGCCTGTTCATGAGTTGCTGGTAGCTGGGTCGAATCAGGTCGATTGTCTTGTGGACGAGTCATCGTCGTCTCTCAGCCGAGCTATCACGGAAGGCCCAAGAAGGGATGTCGACATCCTTGACAGGGATAATCAAACAAGGTACATACCGATGACTATGTCGGTTCAGTTCAATCATGCTGATGCCGCGAATGTCATTCACCCATCAAGGCCATACCACATTCTCTCTCAAAGGTGAGTACTCTGACCTCTGGTATTTTCCAGTGGTACTGAACACGAACGTGGAATGCCCGTACCACCTCATCCACCCTGTTGTGCGATAGAGATAAAGGGGTACCTGGCCTGGGTGCAGCGGATGCGGACAAGCTCCACACATTTTTTCTTGACGAACCCCGGCTTCGGTTTGTTCAATGCAGCGAGGGTAAGTCTTTGGGTATATACGGCGATACCATCCAAGGGCTGCTTAACTCGCTGCTAGAATCTGGAGACAACAACGATGGGGTCGCTTCTCTGGCCTATGCGTCGGGCTCGGACGGACCCCGCGAGAACGATCGTTCCTATATGCCAAGGGCAGCGAAACAGACGAAGCTCAGAGTGACTACCATTGGAGAGTTGCTCAACCCACTGCCGGAGTCTGTGGACAACGACGGGGCTGCTTCGCTGGCCCCTAATGCGTCGGGCTCAGACAGACCCCACGAGGGCGATCGTTTCTATATGCTGACGCCAGGGAAGCAGCTGAGGTTCAGAGCAACTACAGCAGAAGCGTATGTAGAACATCCTCACAAAAGGCGATGTGTGTAGACGTGCATTTCACTCTGTATCTATTCGTTTGATGAACGATTGGTTGGTGATCGGACCGTGGGTATTTAGTACACATAGCAGGGCTAATATACCTATTACTGTGACCACAAGCGTCGACTAGCAAGCACTCCGCAAACCAACTCGTCGCAGACAATCCGGACCTTGCTATGGATCCCTTTGAAGTACGCATGCAGTTCTTAGGTCTCCTCCGAAAACTCAACGCGTGAGTGCTTTCTTTTCACCCAACGTTTTCCGCCGCACACATGATAGCACCGGTCGTCCTCACTCTATCTCTTGTTATCCACTCGTAACTGCCTTACAACGTTTCGTCGATGGTCCCGCCGTGATGGATTGATGGTCGTTGCAGGACGCAACAGTCGATCCAAAAAGTGGTCGGATATGCACTCAAGTATTTCTCAAGATGCGGGGAGGACCTGTGGGAGTGTATCGTTGAGGAATGTCAAAAGGTATGCCGTTTTTTGTCTTCTCTATGTAATGCGCTTCGGACGATGTCTTGTCACGCCAGACGGGGACGGTGATGCGTGCTACGAACCAGGATGTGCTCTGGTCTCACTCGTTGTCTTCCCTTCTGGTCTGTATCCAGTGGGCCGTTTCATTGACTAGATCGTTTCTCTACTGTCTGCCAGGGTTCTATTAACCACCGAATCAACATTCTATATTTCCTCGACTCGCTCTGCGAGTCCTCACTGCTTGCAAAAGCACACCAACCACCACCCGCCGAGTCGTCTTCGTACGTCATTCACCTTGCATCATGGGTTATCCATCCGCTTGTCCAGGTTGCTGATGTATTGTGCCAGACACGCCAAGCAACCCAATACGTCTTTCTATGTTGACTACGTCTCTCGGGACCTCCGCCAGATCGTCGAATGTGTCGTCCCAGTCGGACGACAGGGACTTCCCAATCTGACGAGCACGAAACAGGTTCGATCTACCATTCTCTTTCAAGACCCTTTCACACTGACTTGCTAGCGTCCACCCGCAGATCCTCGAGAACTGGCGCACGAAACGGATCATCGAGCCTCAACGGGTCGACGAAGTGATGCAGGTCCTCTCTTCCCGGCAATCACAAGTTACCGAGACGCCGGGAGTTTCTGTGTCTGCCCCTACATCACGTCCCCCTTCCTCGCGCAGCCACGGCTCCGGAAATGACGCTCACCTGTCGCGCGGAGAGATCTTTAAGCGGATCGAAGAGGATCGCGAACGACATAAGCGACTTCGGGAACGACGATGGGTGCAAGCGCAACCCCAAATCCTATCCCAGTGCCATTCTACGTACCATTCCCATTCCCATGCATCCCCTTCCCCTGCAGCAGGCTCGGGACCGGGTTCGGGTTCAGGGTCCGTAGGCTATACCGCCTATGCACTCGCCGCATTTCTGCCGCTGAGCGAAGGGGAGAACTCCGAGTTGGCGTTGGATATCGAGTTTGAGAACGAGTGGGAGGCGACGAGCGATTGGAATGAAGATGATGTGGAGGCGGTTGTGGAGGAGAGGGAGTTGTGTTATCCACATTTGGGGCGACGAGGGGAAGGGGAGGGGAAGGGACGAGGTCAAGTGCAGGGAGTTGGAACGGAAGAGAGGGCGGAGGAGTTGGCGGAGGGGGAGGGAGGGGAAGAGCCGATGGATTTGTCGTAGGTGGTTGGTGATGTACCTCTGGAGGTGTGGGTCTACGAGGGCAGACAGGTGCGTTTGTTTTGATGGTCGGCAAGGATTCAGTGGAACGCATACCAACGAATTCGAGTTAGATCTCATTTTGCAAATGCACCGACCTGGTGGTCCTGCTAGGCGATGAATATAGTCGTGACCAATTGTCTTCAGGATTGGGTGCCAAAAAGAGATCGGATGCACTGTCTCATCTTTACCTTGCGGTAGGTTTTCTCTATCCCCACACGATAGATACTAGGTATTGCCAGATGGGCTGCGCTACTGCCAGTGTAAGCATTTCAAGAGCTTTAAAAAATAACGCTTCACAGTACATTCTCTTGCAATTGTCCATGGTGACCTAAACCGTCTGCGTCGCAGTAGTTGGAAACGTCACCGTCTTTCTTGTCTAAACATAACACAGAATAACATGCTTCTCGATGCAGATTATACTGCACGCTCAGCCGATTTGGCTACACTTCGTTGGTGGGGAATATTCCCGAGACATTGACTTGTCCACCCTACAACCTGGGGCCTCGATCTAAATCGCACCGGAGTAAATTGAATCAGAAGAGACATTTGACAGGGCGGGGAAGAACGATATGTATTCTTCTGGATGTGACGGTCTACAGGGATATCTGCTAGTCACGAAAGATGGGTTCATTCTGATTGTTTGGCAGGTGTTGTCCCAGTGTCCCGTATTGAATGCGAATTCGAGGGTCACCAATTCCCACTTAACCCAAGCTGCCATAGAGTCAAGTGAGCGCAATGCAAAACCACACAGGGACCTTATCTGGGCCACGGGAGTACAATCTAACATTATGGAAAAGAATCCCCTAGAAGGTTTCCCGAGTTCGCTATATGGAGGAGCGATAGGGAGGCATACCTGTGCTGTTGGTGTGAATTCATTACCTGTCCCAAGCTCGTTTCCAATCAGTAATATCTTTGTCATCCATGCGCCTAGCCAGAAGAGCGGAGCTTGAAGCTTGAAGGACAGTATGATCTTGGGTCCTCCGTTCATGAGAGGGTTATAAGACAAGTGCACTGCCAGTGACGCATAGGCTCTGGCTTCGGGAAAACATCTAGACACAAAACTGGTTGGAATCCAGCTTGTCGAAGACCATATTGGACATGATACTGGGGTGCAAGATCGGCGCTAACAGGAAGGCCACAACATCGCCATGAGACATTGTCCCACCTTTACTTCATGGTACATAAGCTGTAGTAGTTACTGATGCATTGAGTGTTTCCCTCCTGTCGAGCTTCTCTCCACGCACCTTTGCAAACACGCTGACAACCTAGCTTGCGACCAACTGGCATAGCATCATCATGTCGAGCGTCACACCACAACGGATTAACAACGATGGTCCTCAGCCACATCTGATAATCTCGGCAAATGATGACTTTCTTGGCACACTCGCGTATCTTCCTGACGGACGAATTGTGACCGGATCTAATTGCGGAACTGTGAAGATCTGGAATTCGGAGAACGGGGAGCAAGAAGGGACGTCGATGGAGCACGAGAGCGGAATAACTGGTCTTGCTGTGACCCGGGATGGAACAAAGGTCATCAGCAGTGATCAATATGGGGAAATCAAAG
>JBBPQV010001270.1:0-11223 GCA_038092675.1 Boletus rufocinnamomeus | reverse complement strand
GAACTCGCCGAGCGCAAACGAACACAGGAGCGAGGTCTTGCCACACGCACCTAAGTGGCGCCAAGTCCCGTCCACAATCACCATCCACCCACACCCACCATCACATCCATCCACAGCCCCCGCGGCATAAACGCACACACGGAACAAGGCAGCCGGGTATTCGCCGACGGAGCGCGACACGAAACATAAACGAAAAACGGAATGAGATGGGTTGACAACCAGAGACGAGATGGACGGAGACGGAGACGGAATGAAAATAAGAGATAGGAGACGGGGTAGGGGCAAGGGCGGGGAGAAGGAAATAAAAAAAAATGAAATGAATGGACTTGCCATCACCAACAATGACCAATTTCCGCCGAATCTAAACCAACCGTGAGTCATGCCGCCCAAACTGGCCCCTCTTCACAGCAGACGGTGAACCGGAGGACACATACCGGGTTTTGCGACGACATAGGGAAGAGCTACCTCGACCGTGTATAGCGTGAAACTCGTAGGGACTTGGGGGGGATCACAGTGACAAAACAACAGCGGCGTCGACACTCCCCACGTACAACGACGACGACAAGGAAGAGAAGAAAAGAAGAATGTCCGAGTGGTGAGAGGGAAAGAGAGGGTTGTTCGCAACAAGCCACTCTGTGGATGCAGCCGCAGCTCTTTCGGCACCACAGGGATTACGTAATACACATCGCCTCCTCCGCTCACCGGGTCTCGTGTGCCCGAAAACAAAAATTAGAAAACAAGAATGTACATCGTAGACAGTGCAGACAAAAAAGACAAGAGTAGCTATACGGAGCACACACGAATACAATTACAACAAACCAGTGCCCGCTCACTGATGCGCGTAAATCGTCTACGCCCGCAACTTGAGTCAGCACACACGAAAATAACACCACGAAACACACACACACTCGCCTTGATCTCCTGCTCGAAATGCTTGGCAATCTTGGTCCGTTGTACCTTTTGCGCAGCCGTCACCAACCCACTCTCGGGCGTCCATTCGTCCGGCGTCAGAATCACCGCCTCCAACATCTCCGTCGGTTTGAAGTCGTTCTTCTTGCCCACCACGTTACACTCCTTCAGCACCAACTCCTGCACCGCCTTGTCGTGACACAGGTCCGCGAGCGGTGCGGTGGACTCCACGCCGGGTAACGGTCGCTTTGCAAGTGTGCGGCGAAGATTGGCTTCATGGGGAATGATGATCGCAATCGGCTGTTTGGCCTCGGCAGAGGCGTGCACGCAGACGTTGGCGACGACATTGCACGACTTGTACGTCGCTTCGAGACGTTCCGGCGCAACGTACTACATCACATTAACGTTAGAAGCAAGATAGCCACATGCTTCCACGAAATTGTTCAATGGATTCACGGATACCACCACATCGGAGGCTGATGGCGCGTATCTCGTACGCTTCAGGAACGAAGAACCCGCACGGACGTACCTCACCACCTTGGAGCTTCACCCAGTTCTTGATCCTAGAGAATACCATATAGAATCCGCAGTTCTAGGACGTCGAACCACACTCACCGGTCAATCAGACTGAGCGTCCCGTCCGGGTTCCACCGACCGATATCCCCGGTCCTCAACCACCCATCCTTTGTAAAGATCGTTTCGTCCTCGTTCAAATCGGGACGCTTGAAATACCCCTTGGTCACCGCGGGACCTCTAACACAAATCTCGCCCTGAGGCGGGTTCCCAGTTGCCTTGTACCCCGCCTCAACAACATCGATCAATTTTATCTCGGTGCAGGGTACAGGAAGCCCCACAGAACCATCCTGCATCAACTCGGGCGGCAACATCGCACACATGGCGCAGGATTCTGTCATCCTGTCACCTGCAATTTTCTCGTTCAACCTTCTATACGTCGATAGTACAGACAGAAAACCGACCTTGAAGCACCGTCACCACCATCATCGACAAGAATTCCTGCGTTGCTTTGCTCAACGCCGCACCACCACTGAACACGAGACGGAGACGTCCCCCGGTGGCCGCTTTCACCCCGCTCAGCACAGCGGAGTCCGCAACATCAGAAAGTATAGGCACGTTGGCCTTCTTGACGACCATGGCACCATTGAAGACACTCTGCTTCAGACTCCCACCCGCGTTCACCAGAATGGCCTTGCGGATGATCTCCCAAACCTGAGGCACCCCGACAAGAATCGTCGGTCGGAACGCGAGAATATCCGGCTTGCAATTCCGGACCGACGCGTCCGTCAACGTCTTGACACGCCCGTACCCCGTCTTCATCCCCACCATAAACAACGTCACCTCCACCACATACTCCAAGATATGTGCGAGGGGCAAGTACGCGAGGAAGGCATCGTCCGTTTGCAAATGATGCCCGAGCAGCTGGTAGATACCCCCAATGGACGCCACCACATTGCCATGAGTAAGTACGACCCCCTTGGGTGCGCCCGTACTGCCACTTGTGTACACAATAAGCGCTACATCCTCTGGCGTGGGCTTCCGAGCTTCTAGAATATCCATTGACAGCGCCCGGCCAGTCTCGCGCAGTTCGTCGATCGAGACCGCCACAATGTCCTCGCGGACGCCCCGAATCTGGTCGATCACCGTCGACCTGGCGTCGCCGTCATAGACGACCAGTCGGACGGACGGGGTGTCCTTGAGGACGCGTGCCAATGTAGAGAGGAGTTCAGCGTTGGTGAAGATGCCGACACAATTGGGCTCGTTGAGCGAGTGCGCGAGACCAGCCTCGCCGAGGGTATCATAAGCAGTGGCCACAGGCGTCGAGATCGTCGTACACGCATGCGACATGAGCTGCCAATTCACACTGTAAAAAAGAAGGAAATAAACATGAGACTCCACACTCAAAAACCGCCTCCCAAGCGCACGACGTACCTCGTCTGAGCATAAATATTGAACACCTCCGTCTTCAAAATCCCATGATGCAACAGCCCGCGTGCGAGTTCCAAGATCCGCGCTTGAACGTCGATAAAGTTAATGTACTCGAAATCGCTCAGTTCGAAATACTTCCACTTCTTGGTCTCGGTCACTTCCTTGCCTCCGACCATCTTCTTGACCTCTGTTTCCTCCTCGTGGATGCAGACGACGTCGCGCCACCCAACGGCATCGCGTGAACCATGCGTTCGCGCAGCGTACGAGACGACGTCTGGTATCACATCGATATCCTCAAAGGGCCGCGTCACCAATCTGTCAGCTGTGATAGCCAACCTGCGAACGGCGCCCTCGCTATCAGAGGGTACGACGACGGAGCCCTTGCCGAAATAGTAGCGCTTGATGGTAGACATGGATGTTGATTCGCCTGGGTCGTGGTCACCGAACGAAGCCAAGGGCTTCCCTCAAAATGATCTAGTGTTGTTGGCAGACCGATGGGCCTGCCTGCCAATGGCAATTGCCATGGCGGGAATTTCCGGGCAACGGAGCACACCGTGCTAGTACAGCCTTGACTTGGCATAATCAATAGCAGTATGTTGAATTTGTGTATGTTAGGGGGGTTGTGGGCACTGGGTATGGGTCCAGGAATGTTTACGGTTGTTTGACGTAGGAGGTGGTTGCACGGCCCCGTGACGTCCATCATTGTGATCACTCCTCCTTTAGATTCACGCAAACAGACGTGCACAATTTCTCGGCCGACCTGTCGAACACCGTGCTAAACAACATCGAGGGCACGGGTACGCTTGAATAAGTCGCCGAGAATGATTCTTCCATGAAGTGTATGCGCCGTCCTTTCTGCCTCTCCACCTCTCGTTGCTCACGAGGACACCTTGTCGCATGCACACGTGTGATCGTGACGGTACGTCAGACACCAACGCCAGTCTATCGACACGTCCTCCAGCGCCTCGTTCGCATACTTGGTACATCTCCAAGCAATCCGAGTAATCCCAACTTTGATCGGTGCATTTTCAAGAGTCTCTTGCCGCGCGTCTCGTGTTCCCACTTGGACGACACGCCCGATGCGCGAACGCACATTGACGCACGAACGGAATACGACAGGTTTGTCATAGACGGAACCCTAGCGACCTTGTCCACGTTTTAACACGTCTTGTTTGTCCCGTTTAAAGTGGTTCTGCGACAGGGCATTGATTGTGCGTTCTCCCCGCCTCTTCCCCCGGACCCACGCCCAGAATACTTTCCCTACGTCTTTCAAATCCTCCCCCATACCGAAATGCTCTTCTTCCATACAACTGGCGTCCGGGTGAAATCCCGTGCTCCCCTGTTGGCAACAAAAGGGGAGCATTGCGGGCCTGGCAAAGCTTCCGAGAGCGTTTTTAGCGAGGAGAGCGCCAGGGATGCTAAGACCAGGTCGGGTGGGCCGGGTTTTTGGCGATCGTGCAACAGCGGTTGTCACCGCCGAGTAAGATGAATGATAGGTAACCTTTTCCCACTACAAACCTTTTCGTTGCACACGGGGCCCAAGTGACCTTGCCCACGTTTGAATACGCAAGCTTGGTTTGGCTCGTTTACAGTCATTCTGCAGCAGGACATTGATCGTACATCTTCCCCCTCGTGGGGCCTCACTCCCAGGTCCTAGAATACATTGCCTACGTCTTTCAAATCCTCACCCCACCTACCCCCAAAAGGTCTTCCTCCACACGACCTTGGATATATACATGTTTGTCGTGCACCACTAATACATGGCTGGGTTCAGTTCAATTCTTCGCTGTTGCATTATAATTTCTTACCGAAAAAGAAAGTTACTCTTCACTCAACTTGCATAGCTGATCCCAGCGTGATGGATGCCGCAGAATACTTGATTGAAGGTCCTTCAATGCTTCAAGGATAGGTTTTGATACGTGCTTGATGTGCTTGATGTGGCTGAAACCGCACGAAAGTGCATAAGAAAGTAACGGAAACTTGTGTGGTTCCGATGGTATAGCCATGGCATCCAAAGGTTCTTGCTCGAGGAGGAGAGTGATGTAGGATACACAGAGTTGTGCTACTTCAGCATGAGCATCCTGCGGGTTGATGTGGTATTTGGGCAGTGTCTCGCGGGCAAACTGTCCTGAGACGTATTCCTATGGAATCAACTGTCTATATGGCCAAAAATGCAGGAAAATCTCGTAACCGTGACGTACCTTGAGGCTGAAGTGACATAGGGTGACAACATCTGTCTCTTCATCATGTGTGACGAGGCTTGACAGCGCATCCAAAAATTCAGGCCTACACTTCAGTTCACAGTGAATCTTTGGCCGGGGAAGATCGATCGAGAGTGCATCAAGCAATTGAGACAACCGAAGTCGTCTGGATGCAGCTGTGAGCCAAACCAAGGCACGTTGAACTAGCTCCCTTTCTGGAACCTGTTCGTCTATTTCCTGCAGCATTCTCTTGTACGTCGCATGAAGCCCGAGTGGGGGGGTGTCGAGTGCTTCCCGGAGTTCTCGCATGTTCCCACATTGTTGGAGGGTGTCGAGTTGACACTGAACCCAGCCGAACCTAGAAATCACCAAACGTGACTCGGACACATGCGTTAACCCCGAAAAGCATGAGTTCTCACATGCCATCTGCTTTTTCGTTCAGTTTCGCACACATCTCATCCTTCAACTCGGGGTCGAGATATCGGGAATCAAGTTCCTTCGTGACATGCAAAGCTATGTCGTTCGCCACTTCTGACGCTGCTGGCATACTCTCCAATGAGAGTGAAGGAAGTCCTGCAAAGCTGTCCTTGATAATCTGCCGCGGCCGACTTGTCACCAATAGCCGTACACCTTCCTCATTCAGCTTGAGAAGAGCTTGCGACAGCAATTTGATCTCTGCACACTGATCCAGTGCATCTACCACCACAACAGGCCTGCGGCTGGAGTGACTTGCGGCGAGGGATGCTAAATGTCGAAGATGATCCTGAAGGTTATAAAGCAAGAACTCGTCCTGGGTTTGACGTTTCTTCTCCAGAATATCATCGAGCAGGTTCCCAAGATCGATACCATGGGAATGTGCGTGCTGCAACAGCTGGGATAAGAGGGAGCACATCACCTCCACAGAAGTCGTCGGCGGCTCGTTTCTGGAATCGCAAAAGAAAAATGCTGGAGCTTCTCCGAAGCCTTGTAGATGCTCAATCGCGTATGCACTGAAGGAGTCAATACAAGGGTAAAGGGCGAGGAATAGCGGTACACACGCTAACACGGACTTCCCTGCCCCAACTGAAGCCACAGTAGCAATAGATTCACAGTGTCAGCCATGACGTCTTCGAAAAAAGGTCATATACAACACCTTTTCCATGCAACCACAAAAATGTATTCCCATCACCTTTCCATTCCCTGAATACCTTCGTTCCAGGAAGCCACGTGCACGTGCCTTCTTGACGGAAGCGAAGTATGTCGTCATAGTGCGCCCTACTGTAATCCAAATCATCTAGCCATGACAAGACTTCATTCAACTTGGTCCCTAGTAAAACAAAGGTGTAAGGAAGCCATTGTACTGTATGAGTATGATGAACATAGAGCAATCCTTGCTCACCGGGGGGCTCTTGGATGTCCTACTCCAATGCACCACAAGGAGAATGCGGGCTACTATGAGGAGTCAATCGAAATGTGGAGATTAAATGATCACTCACAGGCTGAATGAGGTGCGATGAGGACAATACGATCTGCGAGATGTGTTTGAAAGCACAGAATTAACGATCACTCACAGACTAGATGGGGTGCAACAAGGACGATATGCCATACGGTCTGTCAGACGGATGAGAAAAAAGGGCATCGACCAACACTCACCGTGACGGGCTAGACGGGATGCAACAAGCATGATATGGTCTGTGAGAAATGTGAAAGAATGGAGTTGGTGATCACTAACTGCCTGGATATGAAGTTCCTAGATGGGATGTGTCAAACACAATATGATCTGTGAGACGGGTGGGAAACTAGGAGCTCGACGATCACTCACAACCTGGATGGGATGTCACGAGGATCATATGGTCTGTCAGATGGGTGGGAGATAACATGGGTTACGATCACTCACTTCCTGGATATGGCACGACAAGGACAGTACAGCCTGTGAGATGGATGTGAAGCACAGAATCCATGATCACTCACAACCTAGATGGGATGCGACAAGGATGATACCGTCGGTGAGATGGGTGTGAAGGTACAGAGAGTTGACGGACACTCACAGGCTAAATGGGGTGCGTCAAGTACAATGCGGTGTGTGAGGAGGGAGTGAAAGCAGAAATCGGCAATCACTCACAAGCTAGATGGGGCGCGACAAGGACCATACGGTCTGTGAGACAGATGTGAAAGTACAGAGTTCACGATCACCCACAACCTAAATAGGATGCGACAAGGACAATATGTCTGAGATGTCTGTGAAAGGAGGGCATTGACCTGCACTCACGGGCTAGATGGGATGTGATAAGATATGGTCCGTGAGACGGTTGAAAGCATGGAGCCGAAGATCACTAACTTCCTGGATGGGGCATAACAAGGACGATACAGTCTGTGAGATGGATGTGCGAGCTGGGCATCAATGAGCACTCACGTCCTATATGGGATGCGACACGGACAATATATTCTATGAGTTGGGTGTGAAAGCGTACAGTTAATGATGACTCACAACCTAGATGGGATGCAACAGGCATAATACGGTCTGTGAGACGATATGATAGCACAGAACCAACAATCACTCACGAGCTAGATGGGATGTGACAAGGACGATATGGTCTGTGAGATGGGTGTGAAAACACGGAATCAACGATCACTCACAGCCTACGTGGGATGTGACAAAGACGATACGGTCTGTAAGATGGGTGTGAAAGAACGGAGGTGACGATCGCTCACTTCCTGGATGGGGCACGACAAGGATGATACAATCTGTGAGACGGATGGGAAAAAAGGGCATCGACGGCCACTCACATTCTATGTAGACGATGATGGGTTGCGTCCAGGATGATACGGTCTATGAGACAGGTGTGAAAGCACATAGGCCAGGATCACTCACAGGCTAAATGGGGTGCGTCAAGGGCAATACAGTCTGAGACGAGTGTAAAAGCGCAAAGTCGACGGTCGCTCACAGTCTACATGGGTTTCCATAAGGACGATAAAGTCTGAGGCAGGCGTGAAAGCACAGAATTGACGATCACTCACACACTAAATGGGCGCGTCAAGTATGATACAGTCTGTGAGGCGGGTGTGAAATTGGAACTCAACGATAACTCACGAGCTAGATGGGATGCGACAGGGATGACACTGTCTGTGAGATAGCTGTGAAAGTACAGAGTCGACCATCACTCACTCGCTAGATGGGGTGCGACAAAGACGATACGGTCTGTAAGACGGATGTGAAAGCAGCCTCGACGATGACTCACTTCCTGGATGGAATGCGACAAGGACAATATGGTCTGAGACGGGCGTGAAAGTAGGAACTCGACAATGACTCACTTGCTAGATGGGATGGGGCAAGGAAAATACGTGAGATGGATGTGAACACACAGTCAACGATTACTCACTTCCTGGGTGGGGTGCATCAAGGGCGATATGTGCAGTCTATGAGACGGGTGAGAAAGCAGAGTTGACAATCACTCACTTCCTATATGGGATGCGACAAGGACAATATGGTCTGAGACGGGCATGAAAGTAGGAACTCGACAACGACTCACTTGCTAGATGGGATGTAGCAAGGATGATAGAATCTGTGAGACCGATGTAAGCACAGAGTCGGCGATCACATACTTCCTGAATGGTGTGGGTCAAGGATGGTACGATCTGTGAGATGGGTGTGAAAACGTAGAGTCGATAATTACTCACTTCCTGAATTGGATGTGTCAAGAACAATACAATTTATGAGATAGATGGATGTGCAACTAGGAACTCAACGATCACTCACGAGCTAAATGGGACATGAAGAGGACGATATGATCAGTGAAACCGGTGTGAAAGCGCAGAGTTGACGACCGCTCACTTCCTGGGTAGGATGCGTCAAGGACGATACGGTCTGTGAGACCATGTGAATGCACGGAGTCAACGATCACTCACTCGCTAGATGGGATGTGACCAAGACGATAAAGTCCGTGAGACGATTTTGAAAATACGGAATCAACAATCACTCACAACCTAGATGGGATGTGACAGAGACAGTAGGTCTGTGAGACGGGCGTGAAAGCACAGAGTTGACGATCACTCACAACCTAGATGGGATGCCAGAGAGACGATATGGTCTGTGAGATAGGCGTGAGTGCACAAAGTCGATGGTCACTCACTCGCTAGATGGGATGTGTCAGAGACGATACGGTCTGTGAGATGGGTACGAAAGAACGGAGTTGACAACCACTCACTTCCTGGATGGGTCACGACAAGGACGATACATTCTGTAAGACGGGTTTGGAAGCAGGCGTCAATGACACTCACGAGCTAGATGGGATTCGTCAAGGACCATACGGTCTGTGAGATGAGTGTGAAAGCACAGAGTCCACGATCACTTACCCACTAGATGGGATGCGACAAGGAAGACACGATCTGTGAGGCGGGCGTAAAAGTAGGACTTGACGATCACTCACTCGCTAGGTGGGTTGTGATAGAGATGATACGGTCGGTCAGACGGATATGAAAGCACGGAATCGACGACCACTAACTTCCTGGATGGGATACGACATGGACGATACAGTCTATGAGACGGGTGTGAAAGCAGAGTGTCGACCATCGCTTACTCGCTAGGTGGGATGCGACAAGGACGATATGGTCTGTGAGAGGGGTGTGAACCTAGGAACTCGACGATAACTCACTTGCTAGATGGGATGCGATAGGGACGACACGGTCTGTGAGACGGCTGGCAAAGAGTCGACGATCACTTACAGGCTAGATGGGATGCGACAAGGACGATACGGTCTATGAGGGGGGTGTGAAATTAGGAACGGGTCGACGATCACTCACGAGCTGGCCCGATGGGACGCGACGAGGACGTTACGCAGGTTACGCTGCTGTCAACACATAATATTTGATGTCACTCACTCTCTAGCGGTGGTGGACAAGGAGAGGATGATTTTCAGTTTGAGGCAACTGATGAAAATGCCACAATGAAAGTATGTTGTCTTACCTGCATTTCGTTAAGCTATCCTTTGCCGAGTCAAGTTGGACCTGTCCGGGAAGACTCTGTTGTACGCGTAAACAGGCGAGTCGTGCACAGAGAACTGACTTTTCAAGACCGCCGTACCGTGCTCTTCCCAACCTGTCCTTGATGTGGCGGTGAACCCCGGCCCGGTTGCCCCTCCGAGCCACTTCTCGAAGGTGACACAGAATGGCCTATGTATTGACTCCCTCAACCGTTCTTTTCAGTGGTGACTTGGAGTTCACCATCGCATGAAAAGACGATGGACTGCACACAAGGCCAGCAATAAACTACAGTATCCCTCAGATGCTGGGGGATTCAGCAGGTCCCTGCTTCGAATGGACTCCTCGGGGCCCACATTACTTTAAAGTTTTAAAACGTGTCATTGCACAATGAACGGGTTGCGTAAGATTCATGTCCTTTTGACAATGACTCGTACCCCAATGGTTACACGGAAAGGTTGCACACATCCAAGAGGGGGAGATAAATGAAAGAGGCAAACCGTTTGATTAATAGCTGTCTATCGATATCCACCACCTCTCTGTCGTCGAACCCCCAAGCGGCCATGGACTGCACACTCGATATCATTTCCGAGACTGGGAAATCCTCCACCGTCAACGCACACACACCAAGTGCCCGACCAGATGCGATCACGATGTGATAGTCGTCGAAGTCGGCGGCGTCCAAGGGGAATGGAACCATCGAGGGGTTCTGGGTGCCTCAAGACCAATGTCCGCGTTCCTCGTGAACGAAAAAGGTCCAGATCCCCTCGTCTCGAGCAGTCTAGCAATCAAATCCTTGTCACGGCGTGGTAAGTGATCGATATCAGCACGGCGAAACCACTTCGAGACTACTCGACCATACAATCCGTTTCAAGTGGACGTCGGAGACATACACACCGCGCCCCGGGTGTGGATTATCGACGCGGAAGCGAACGGTGGGAATGCCAACACCTGTCACGAGTCGAGTGACAAATTGATAATATATCAACTAGGGAGGGGGAGGGAGCAATGAAATACGACGTCTGCGGTGCATATCATAAAATGGACTTGGCGTCACCAACAATGACCAATTTCCTCCGAATCTAAGCCAACCGACAAAAAGGAAAACGTGAGCTGTTTCGCCCA
The DNA here is from genome assembly GCA_038092675.1 of Boletus rufocinnamomeus. Lineage (NCBI taxonomy): Eukaryota > Fungi > Basidiomycota > Agaricomycetes > Boletales > Boletaceae > Boletus > Boletus rufocinnamomeus. The sequence continues at coordinate 88 of JBBPQV010001270.1, read as the reverse complement.
AACTGGTCCCTCTCACAGCAGACGATGAACCAGAGGACACATACCGAGTGACATGAGGAAGAACTAACTCGACCGTGTACAACAACGA
>JBBPQV010001269.1:0-11227 GCA_038092675.1 Boletus rufocinnamomeus | reverse complement strand
AATCCAATGTTGTGAAAGTCATGCCTCAGGCACTGCCAGGATAGGACCCCAAACTCACTGCCTGTGTTGTGCCTCTCATGCTTTACCATGCCCACCACCTTATTATGCTGGAATCATTCACTAATGCACAGAATGCAATAGGGATCCAACTATTAGATAGATAGGACATTAGCAAGAGAAAATCCTAAGATGATATGTTTCAGCATAGATACTATTACAGCACTACATATATCATCATAGGAGCCTGCTGAGCATGCTGGAATCACTCACTGCAGCATACAAAACAAGTGGAATGTGCAATACACTCCTACTAGATAGAAGGCACATTAGGAAGAGAACTCAGTGAAATGAAATAGGTTGGCTAAGCTACTGTAACAGCACTATCAAATAGCATCATAATCACATATTGATCATGCTGGAATCACTCGCTGAAGCACACAAAAGAAATGGAATGTGAAATACACTCCTACTAGATAGAAGGCATATTAGGATGAGAACACAGCAAAATGAAATTGTTTGGCTAAGCTACTGAACTTGAATGGGTCCAAGTTGGCAGCTATGGAGAGTGTGACAAGGTGGCAAAGGTAGACTCGGGCAGAGGATAGCATTGCATGGGGGAGGTAGGCTTGTAAATTGTATCATGATAGTATGGTTTGATGGCAACAAACTTGGAAAGGCATAGGGTGGTGGGCATGGTAAAGCATGAGAGGCACAACACAGGCAGTGAGTTTGGGGTCCTATCCTGGCAGTGCCTGAGGCATGACTTTCACAACATTGGATTTCACATCAAAATGAAAACAGCTATAAATAGATTTATAGGCACCTGTTTAGCATGCTGGAATCACTTGTGGAAGCACACAAAAGAAATGGGATGTGAAATACACAACTATTAGGTAGTAGGCATACTAGTATTAAGATGAGAACTTGGCAAAATGAAATTGTTTGGCTAAGCTACTATTACAGCATTATAAAAGAGCAGCATAGGCACCTGTTTAGCATGCCAGAATCACTTGCCAATACTAGGTAGTAGGCATATTAGGATGAGAACTTGGCAAAATGAAATTGTTCAGGTAAGCTACTGTTATGGCACTATTAATAGAATCATGGGAATCCCTGATCCATGCTGGAATCACTTGCTGAAGCACACAAAAGAAATGGAATGTACAATACACAACTATTAGATAGAAGGCACATTAGCAAAAGCACTTGGCAAAATGAAATTGTCTGGCTAAGCTATTATTACAGCATTATCAAATAGCATCATAGTCACTTATTGGACATGCTGGAATCACTTGCCAAAGTGCAGAAAACAACAGGAATGTGAAATACACATCCACTAGCTAGAAGAAATACTAGCATGAGAACTGTGTGAAATGAAATGCTTTGGCGAAGCTACTGTGAGAGTGCTACCAATAGCATACTAGTACTGGCATACTGAGCATGCTGGAATTGCTCACTGATATGGAGAATGACTAAGATGTGAGATATACAACTATTAGTTAGAAGATATACTAGGGAGGAAGGGACTGGTTACCATGGGCCAGGCAATAATGCATAGGCAAGCAGCCTTTGGTGAGCTGGCAAGGGAGGGACTGGTTATTATGGATCAGTCAATAATCCATAGGCAAGCAGCCTTTGGCTAGCTGGCAAGGGAGGGACTGGTTACCATGGGTCAGCCAATAATACATAGATGAGCTGGCCAGGGGGGGACTGGTTACCATGGGCCAGTCAGTGGTGCACAGGTGAATAGCCATGGGCCAGCCAGTGAAGAAGGGACTTGGTGTGATGGGCCAGCCAGTGATGTACAGCCAAGTAGCCATGGGCCAACTGGTGAAGGAGGGACTGATTACCATGGGCCAGCTGGTCAAGAAGGGACTGGTTATCATGGGCCAGTCAGTGGTGCACAGGCGAATAGCCATGGGCCAGCCAGTGAAGGAGGGACTTGGTGTGATGGGCCAGCCAGTAATGTACAGATAACTAATCATTTATCAATTAGTGAGAGAGGCTCATTTATTCAATACTACCCTTTGGTCAGTCATGGGCCCACCAGCAAACCATGGACTATGCATTCACCAGCCAGCCTGTCATTTACACTAATGATTGCCCATTGGCCAGCATGGACTAGCCAGTGATTGGTGGGGAAATGACACATTGGCTGGCCAGTGATTGGTGGAAAAATGTTACTGCTTTATGTGGTTCAGAGGGAGTCTCCAATTTAGCCTATCCATCGGTGTGATATTATACACATGAGTCACATGGAGAAGTGTGAACTCCCAATAGGAGTCAGGTAGACAAGCATGAAAACACATTGCCTGAGCCTTATCCATTAAGGTGCAAATTAATCACTCAGCACAACCATTTTCTTGGTGTGCATAAAGTGCAGACTGGTGGATGTGTATTCCATTGTCCTTCAAATAATCTGTAAATGCTTTTGATGTAAATTCACTGCCAGCATCAGGTTTAAACCCTTTGATCAAAGCATTATATTGAGCTTAGACATAGGAAAAGAATTGTTGTGGCTTTTAAAGCCTGATCCTTCAACCTTAAACAGGTAACCCATGCCATGGAGATACAATCATCATAAAAGATGATGGCATATTTATATTTATGGTACAATTCTATCTCACATGGCATGGTTGCCCTTCACTCAGTATGAAGAAACAACCTATTCAAGTTGGGTTGTTTGCCAAGTCAACATCCTGGACAGATCTTTTTGGTTGAGGGAATCTGTACATCTGGAGAGTCTTTCAAATGTTTTCATGCAGCTTTGATATAGTGTTGCCACAGCTTCCAGTTCTAACTGACTTTAGCTATAATCAAGTTGCTGACTAACTCTAACCAAAAAAAGTCAAATTGTATGTAACTACTGGTTTGACTACACATGGCTAAACACTCAGAACCAGTTTAAAGCTGGCTAGCCACTGTGAAACAACACCATTACCAGATGATGGTCATTGTTGGATGTTGAACCCTCTAATCCAATCTGTGTAGATGTGATAAAATAAAAGTAGGATGGATTAGTAAGTAAAAGTTGAAGAGTCCTCATGTTCCACAGAGGCAGTGTGTGCAGGCTGGATCAACAGCTGCCTCCCCATCTTGTAATGCACACTTCATCAGCATGCCTTGATCCATTTGGCTTGATTGCTCAATTACCACCATGCCACCACTTGGAGAATGCATGTTTCACCAGCCAATGTGCCATCACTTTCATGATGTTGAGGCTAGGCTTCTTTGCTGGAGATGGCCCAGTCACAAGTGACATGTGCAGCTTCCCAGCTGAGGGTTTAGCTTCTGCCTCAATATCTGCAGCACTAATGACTGCTTTTAGAGGGGACTGAATGGATTCTCTGTGAAGCGGGTCTGGCATTGAGGACATGAATCTTGAGGTGGGTAAATGTAGAATGAGGGGACTTAGTATTTCAGTTGGAACTTGGCACAGCTGAAAACAGGGACATTTGTATATTCTTCAGGGACCAAAATATAGACTTTTGTGTCTGAGGGAGGGAGGGGGAGATGAAGATGGTCATGGTTGGCATTGGGGGAACAAGATTGGCTGGCATCAATTGAAAGGTGAAGGTTGCAGAGGTGAAGTCTGATTCAGCACACCTTCCAGAGAGATTGAGTCTATGCAGGGGAGGTCTGGGGGGAAAGATACAACAGGTATTTCCAATGTGGTTGGGTTGGATATAGATTGCTCTTGAGTTGGTTGTTGGGATATGAAAACTGATGGCTTATCCAAAACAAAGGCAAGAGTGCTGGGTTTGTGGCTTTCAGTGGAGGAATGTACACTAATTGGTGGCATTATGCTGAAGACAGAAGTGGTGGATGTGCCAAACCCCTGGTGCCAGTGGACATGGTAAGATTTGGTGTGGGGAAAAGGTTGCACCAAAGAGTTGGATCCAGTCATGTGGTTTCCTCTGTGGTTGTGCTGTGATCCTGGCTCCATTATTACCATGGATGATGTTAATGTTGTGCCAGGCAATGGAATGGAGTAACAGTAAGATGGGTGTATACTGAATACACTAATGTAGCATTGATGCTGATCAGATGCCTGGACAAGAACACTGTGACAGTGTGTGTAATGGTGGGTAGATCCTATGCCTTAATGTCACACAAGTGAACAATACCAACTGGTATTCACTAGATGATAGGTAAAGACAAAAAGTAGGATGTCCTACAAGTAGCTAGGTGAAATTGTATATACTAGACATGGCATATGTGATATTAGAATCACATGTGCCCAGTAGTTACTGCTTGATATATATGTACATTTGGCCCCTAACAGTGTGACTCAGTCACATGTTGTGAACATCTTCTCTGAGAACTGTGAGACAAAGACTAAGATATGAGATGTAGATGCAGCATTCTGTATGATACTAGTAGATAATAAGATGATGACCCCATAATGACTCTCCCTCCTCAGCTGTGATGACCTTCAGCACCTCATCAGTTCCATTGCTGCATTCTTATACCACACTGGCAAGGATTTGATTACTGTCTTCACTGCAAAGCATTTCCTCCTGTGATGTCATCCACCACTTGAGATTTGGCCTTTCCTTCTTGAGAGAAGACTTGAGGATTTGTAGAGCTTCCATCAAGATAGGGCTGATCTGGTTCCATTGCTTTACATATGTCCGTCAGTGCACTAAAAGAGAAGGCTTGTTCACAAGGAACTGCAGAGGGCTGGATTGGGAGATAGTCCATGGCCATTTGGAATGTCATGGGATACTGCCCTCATTCCAATTCCCAAAATGTGAGGAGGTTGGTGTTGGGATGCATGAGACTGGTAATGTACGAATTGTATTCTTGGTCCATTGATTGTGTCCCTTGGTCCATTGGGTGGATCATCATGCTGGCAAGCCCATACCTTGCATCTATTACAGTTGCCTATAACAATAGTACTCCAACCAGGAACACTACTTCACAAAAGGTCTTGATAGGCTCTGAGTTGAGGTCAAAGATATTAAAGACAATGAGAAGAGAGTAAGAGGAAGCAAGTATTCCAATACAAGGGAAGTGATATTTGAGGGAACATTGGTCTAACCAAGATCTCCTGCAGGGCAGAGAATCCCAGGTATGATTGAGTCTGAAGACCCAGTGTGATAAATCATTCAAGCTGTGCTTGAACTTATATACTACTATATACAAGTTTAGGGCTGGTCTAAGGTAATAGCCCAGAAAGGAAATGGAACTCTAAGGTGGGTCAAACACATAGAGATGCATCACATATAATGTAAGGAAACACAATGTGTTGCATCAATGGGAAGATAGAGAGAAACTGGAGCAGGTATAATAGGATCAAAGATTGGATGATCTAGGATCAGAGAGGCTGTCCATTGGATGGAGCAGGATCAATGAGGTGGTCCTCAGGTGATCTAGGATCAATAAGGCTGTAAGCCACAGCCTATTGGGAGTGATAAGTTCAGGGAAGATCCAGGCCTTGTGGTGCACAGAAACACATCATGCATGGGAATGTCCAGAAGGGAACCAAGAGCCCATCCAGGGTTAAACCCATGGATTGTCCATTAGAGAAGACAAAAGGGGTAGCTGCAAGACATGATTGTCAAGTACAATTCTGGTAATACAATGTATAGTGACGAGAAATGGAGAATAAAAGAAAAAGAGTCTGGGTAACCAGTCATGGGTGACAGGTGTCATAAAACCATAACAGCATCTAGTGTCATGAAAGTGTGAGGTTGTTTGAGGTGGGTGGCCTGGCCCAGGCCAGACAACACAGCATGGGATGGATATTCTGAATGGTATTCTTTGAGCTACATTCAACCCAGAATTTGTAGTGTCCATATTGACTACTCATAATTGACTCACCTTCTGGTGGATGTCTGCCTTGGCAGTCATGGTCATGTTGACCTCCCAATGCTGCTCAACCCATGACATTTGAATACATGATTCAATAACTTTTGTGGAAAGTTAGATAACCAGTCAATATCACACATATATGACTACTTACACATTGTGAAAAGATAAGCTTTGCTGCAGTCAAGATGGTTGTAATAATGCTTGGCCCACTCAAGTCCAGGGGAGATGATGGGTGAGAATTGTGAATGGGTAGGTGCTGAGGATAGCTGTGTCCACTGAGCTAAAAACATTTCATATGATCGGACAGTGCCACCAAGTAATGGCATGCTCTTTCCACACATGTTCTGTTGAGCATGGACTGGGATCTTTGGGTTTGAGGTGGTGGAACCAGATACTTAACATTATAAAATAGAATAAATTTGACTTGCATCCACAAAACCACCTCCATGTCCTGCAAAACTTTCCATTCCAGGGGATCCAACTTGTGGTCCATGATATCAATGTTTCAGGGAGCATCTAGAAAATAGCTAACAGCCTGGCAACATCAATGATGGATGATGTTTAACAGTGATGTTCACATATCAATGTAATAGTATATTTACCTGTTCAAGTGATCACAAACAATTGATCATATTGTGCATCAAGTCCCAATGTGTCCTGACATCATGAAGCAATCTGATCATAGGCAGCTTGACTATGTTCCCCTTATTGTTGACAAACCATTCTTGCTTGTTTCTGGAGACAATTGTTTGACTGAAATTCAAACAGTGCTGACCAAAGGAATGAATGGAATGTACAATATCTCTACCATTTTCAATGGAATGATTGTGAACTGCCTTGGAATAGGCAGTCCTGTTGATTACCTTACCTGCAGAGTTCATCCATGGAGACAGACATCCACAGAAGTCAGCTTCTATGTACTTGTCAAGCATGCATTGAATACAAAGGTTGTAGATATGAGGCAAACAGCAAACATGGTGATCAATGGGGTCAAATGTGAATTTGCACTCTTCAGATAGAACCTTGGAGAACTCTGACATAGCAGAGTTGTTGTTTGTAGCATTATTTATTGTGAAGTGGGCAATCTAAGGTGTTCATAAATCAGAATCAATAGTGGAGTAACATAATGAAATCTGAATTGCTTACCTTCTTGAGGGGAATCACAATATAATCAATTAGATGTAAAAGGGTTCTAGTGAGCACAGCTTCCATATGGCTCCCTGGAACATAATGAAAACCAATAAGCACAGATTTGAAATGGAGCTTGTATGTCCCACTCTCCCTGTCTTGTCTGATCCAGTGCACCATTAGAGCAAGATGCAGGTCAAGGCTGTCACTTGATCAAATGTCTGTCATGAATGATATTTCTCCCACCACTGTCTATTGAATGTGTGATATCAATAATCAGGATCATAAGCAAGGATGTGAAACACTCACTGCAAGTTCAGCTTGCAGGGTGGAAAAAGTTGTTCTGAACATATTGAGGAAAAGCTTGCATGTTTTTGTGTGGTGAGGAATATCCAAATCAGTTATGCCACAGGAGCAGCAGTAGAGGATAAGTTGGTGAAATTCAGGGAATTCAACCTTGTTAATTGACTGACAATGTCCATAGATGTGAGAATAGAAGAGCATAGTTATATGAACCAGATCATTGGTGACAATATAACAGACTAAGTAGTCCCTAAGTCCATCAATTGAGGATGGTGGAATGTCAACACTGAACATTGGTTGCCATGACACAATGATATCCACTGGCAGATGATCAGAGGGATCTGGAGGAGGAGGAGGAGGAGGAGGAGGCAATGCATCTAGCTTGACTCCAGGCTATGTAATAACTTGCTTGAGAGTCCTGAATATATACCCTGACATGAATGCATGCTTAGTGGACTTAATCCTGATAGTCCATCTCTGCTTCTCTGCTTGTTCAAGGCAAAATAGTGCATGTCTAATGCCAATATGGTGATGAAGGGGGGAGTTGGACATCTTCAGGCTGAAATGGTACTGAACATTGTAAGGATGCCCTTCTGCAGTGAGCTCAGCTGTGATTGAGCTATGGTTGTCACATGACTGTATGCACAATTTTTAGCAGATCACTGTGGATGGAATATCAACTTACTCACATGGCTTACAGATGGTGTCTTTTTTCTCTTTCTGAAAGAAAAACTCTATGTTGAGTGCCTTGTTACTAGTAGATGTTGACAAGGTGTTGATAGTCAAAGGATCTGTTCTGGTGATTCCATTAGTTGCTTAGGGGTTGGTGGTGACTGTGGCCACCAGTTCTGAACTAGATCTATTGGCAGCAGTAGAGACTGTATGACAAGGATTACTTTGGTCTGGCACTTCTGAATCTGACTCTTCTTCCAAGATGTCAGAGTAATTGTGAATGTCAAATTGTTCACCATCATCCTCAGGAAGATCTCTGTACCATGCAGGTGGATGCCAGTTCCTATGAGATCTTAGACCTGCAGCTGCTGTTGGGGGAGTGATGGGAGCAGAGGACTCAACAGGAAGAGGAGCAGGATCCAGCCAACTGCTGGGTGCTGAACTGCCTCACCCACAATGGTGACATTGCATGATAAAGAGTGTCCAGGAATTGTTGATTGAATGCAAATGGAGGTTTGAGTCAAAAGCCATTGGACAATGGAGACCAGCCTGACTGGGCCACCAAGCTCCAAAGTTGGAGTGTGATAGGGTAAAAAGATGTAACTCATCATTTATATGTGGCATTACAACATCACATAAAATAGACATGGCAACCTGGAACTTGATGGAAGTAACATGGCAAAGCAGGAGGTAAGACTAGGTAAAAACAAATGGATGCTCATTTGGCAAACTGTCGGCTCACTAGTAGGCAAAATAATAAAGCCACTGGTCAGTCAGCAAAGCTCAGGCCTTCATTGTGTAGTATGTACCAAGGAAAACACCCACTTTGGTGCCATTTTCAATATAACTCAGTATCTTAGCCAAGCTTTGTGGCCTTGTGAGCACAGATAGAACATGTGATATGAGTGGGAGGAGTGTAGGATAACAGAGAATCAGAGCTGTCAACATTCGATCCAGAGTTTGCATTGTCCTTGAAGTTTTCATTGTTGGAGTGAGGATACTTCTGTCCATGGAATCTATAGTTGTACCCCACTTGATACCACTTGTGAGCAGTCAAGCCTGCTGCAGCTACTAGCCCAAGCTGAGCAACTTTCCAATTAGTGGAAAAAGCAACATTGGTGTTTTCCAGTTCCTCCATGATGGCAGTTGGATTGAGCTTTTGGAAGAATGAAATGATCAAATCCCTAGCCTTCACCAATCCTGTATTAATTGTCTTCATGACCTCCTCTATTTCAATAGAGGGAAAGAGGGACTTTTTGATAGTAACATGTTAGAAAAAGTCAGAGGCACAAAAAACTGGACTTACACCATGTGTCATATGCTTGCAATCAATATTGATCTTCTCACCATCATTGTTTTCACCCATACATAATAGTCCATAGACATAATGTTGCATCATAAGTGGTTGGCAATGTTGACTGTTATCAACTGAGACTCAGCAATGCCAGTATTATATTTATATTTGGCTTCCTGAGACTTAGAAAGCTCTTAGCATTATGGCATTGATCCTCATCAGTGAACTGAGTCCATGCCTCTGTTTCCTCTCTGGGGCTCTGATAGTCTGGAGTTTCTGTAACAATGATCACCACAACAAGAACCACTTCCAGATGTGCATCAATTTCTTTTTTTATCTTTGCCCACAGCAAATCTTGATCCTGGAAGAATGTGCACTCAACAAGGACAGGAATTTCAGGGTCAGATATGGATGCAAGCAGTAAACTGAGATCAGAGTGGCTGTAAATCCACCTTTGGGCAACTGAAATGGGGGATTCATCTCAATGCTAGCATATAGCATGTATCTGTCATATGGGATGCTATGTACTACAGAGCTGATGCATTATCTAAAATTGGTTAGCAGCATCTCATGGATGGATCACAGCATTTCCACAATGAGAATGGCATCACATGGACTGTGTGTTAACTTATAGTCATGGGTAAGTGGCATAAGCCCCATATTTAGGTCCAAGAACTGCTCAAAATACTTACTTCAGTTTTTTTTGGAAGCATCCCCTTTCTTGCATGAGGTACACAATCACTTTATATTCTTGGATACTAATCCTCTCAAAAAGATGGTAACTCTGGCATTACAATCAGTCCGGGGGGCTCTAAACTGAATTTTCATACCATGAATGCATTCATAGTGAATGTCTCTGTCCTCTCCTGATGGTCAGTATCAGGGTGGTCAGGCAATAGAAGATGCTTGATAAGTTTCTTGAATGAACCTTGAAGGACATTGGTTTTGATCTATATTATATGAAAAAGTACACATATCTGAGTTCAAAACAGCTGTAGCAAAGGACTGTGGTAAATATTGAATGACTCTGTGGAATGTTTTGTCTGTCTCATTTTTTGGTAGAGCATTGACAGGTGGAGGTGATTTTGGGGTCGCAGTTATGGTTGGGCAAAGATCAAGTTTATCAAGTTTGGTGGTTGTATCACTGGTGGGAGATCATAAGGATTGTCTAGCAGATTGTTATGGATTTCTTTCCTTTTTATCCTTCTAATTATGCACTCACCAATTTGTCTTCTCAAATGCAAGAGGGCTTCACCCTTATGGTGCTGACCTTGCAGTGTGCTACTTTTATGGACAATCTTCTTGAACCAGATGAATAACCCTTTCTAGGTAGTTCTCTTGTACTGCCTCGTGTTCCCCTCTACCCAGATGGTCTGTGTGCACTCTGACTTAGCTGGTCTGTGTGCTATTCCCAGTAGTATAAAAACCTCACCTTTGTACACTAGTTCAGTATCTAGTTCTATGCAATCTATTGCTTAGAGCCTGGTCATTCTGTGAGTGATTAGTCTAAGGATTAGTCATAGTGAGACCCCTAAGCTTCTTAGTGTCTTCGCACTACACTTAAGTGTGCACTTCAACTAGGTTCTATGCATCAGCATAACAAAAGAACTAGATCGTCCAGTTTATCTCTGCTATTTAGCATGAGGTCCTTCCCACCACCATTTTGTGACGAAGAGGAATCCAAGCTCCCTCCCCTGAGTAGGAGCAAGAAGATGTTGAAATCGCAATACCTCCTCTGACTACCAAACCCGCCAACTACCATTATGACGACCCCAACTTCTGGACCAGGAACTCTGCCACCCCCCACCCTTCCTCCCCAACCACTCCGATTTGTTGGATCTGAACGTACATTTCTACCTTACATTGTGTTACTGATACATTACTCTCTCAGTCTATCTTGCTACCATATCATCTTGCTATTGCAGCATGCCACCAAGCACATTCTTTGTTATTCCTTATTTGCTATCGCACGTGACTCGCCAGTTTAGATCGTTCATCTCAAGTGGTGCATCC
>JBBPQV010001268.1:0-11234 GCA_038092675.1 Boletus rufocinnamomeus | reverse complement strand
GAGGCAGGACAGGGCTACACGGATCCTTCAAGACGAGTTTATACAATGCCAAGTTCCGTGTTTCTTCCCACCTGCAAGCGCTTGCATGTAGCATAACGACAGTCACTCCCCCCCTTTTTTTTTCTTGTCTTTCCTAATCGAAATGCCTCCGCGGAGGCGGTTTGCGCGAGGAGTGAAAAATGCGGTACGGAGGCTTTGACGCGATTTTATATTAGATCCGACGTTGGCAAGATTCAGAGGGGTGGGTCAGCTGAGCGCTGAGATGGCAGGTATGTAAAACACCGAACAATAAACTGGCAGTGCACGAGTCATATGCACGGGGGATCCGAGGAAAGTACTTGGCCCATGGAACAACTTTTGGGTGGATATGATCATGCACATCATGGAGCGGTGGTTGTTGCGCATCGAACCACACGCGCACGATGCTGCACTGCAGGGGATCAACGTTCACGTTGCGCAAAAAGATCGATGTGCAGACCAATGTAGATCGGTGCTCATCGTTTGATCTCTGGCTTGATTTTCTTTCGATGGACGGGACGCATCGGTCGTGTGCCACTGCTGTCATATCAGTCGCACACAGCCTGATAGATAGTACACACGTGCTGTCAGTCCTAGCAGTTATTTACGGTCACTGATAACGAAAGTGTACAGGCGCTCGGTCGGCGTGGGCATGGCGCAGTGCTCGTCCTAACCCCCAGAAAAAGTAGAAGACACTTTGACAGAGTACGCGAACCTGGAGGAAAAGATGAAACACAGAAGCAACCGTGATGAGAGCGGCCGCTAAGCAGGGAGGTGTTGGTCACATAAGCGTCTGCGCACCTGAAAACTATAGTCTTTCCATGTGTGGTTTACCCGACGGAAGCGTGTTTGACCCCATGGTTGTACGCTCAAATGTTCTGCCGAGATAAAGCCACTTCGCCCGGAGCCGGACTGTGTCGGAGGATTCGTTCGAACGGCTGGATGGGAGAGACATACACATCGGTAGGCAATTTACAAACCAGAGAGGAAGCATGTCATATTCATCCCCCAGGTTTGGGCAGGCTGTCACACAGGAAGTCAAACCCGGCCGAGCGGCCGCGACCCAAACGGAAAATTGAACGAATCGAAGCTTATCGTCACCTGTGGATAAGAGTGCGCGCGCAGAAGCACGCGTGGGGAAAAGGGGGGCAATGACATGTTAAACGGAAGAGCAATTTGGGAATACGCGCCAAGGGGGTGCTCGTAAACAGGAGTGAGTCATGTCGCGTTCTGAACTTCTCGCTCCAGAACCAAACACAAGAGGAAACTCAACCTTGTTTGTGTGTTTGCGGAAAAAAAAAGCCGGTGCATACATATACCAGCCGCTGGGCATAAAGCGGGGTATAAGGAAGTACAGAAGCAACAGGTTAACATGACCGCGTTTGGGGTATGAAACCTGCCGGCATCCGCATTATTACGCGAGGACAGGGGGGGCCCGGGAGGGTATACTAGTACTCTCCCCATTTGGAAGTGTCTTCAGTAAGTGCTGTAAGACGCCTTTTGATATCGCTTGAATGCTCACGGGCCAATGAGAGGGCTCACTGACTGAGTTGCGGATGCGTTTCTGAACTGCCGTTGATTTCATTTTCAGCCGCAGTCCGTGACGACACTGCGTGCGGTGCAGAGACTTGTACTTATGGGTCAAGCACGTTGCCCAGAAGCGAGGAGTGGATGTCGGATTGCTTGAACGTACGATTTCTCGATTTGTGTGCTGAATTTATGTGAGGGTCGATAACGCACGGTGGTGGACTGGTTGCCGGAAACTGAAGCGTTTTGCGACCTGTTCCACCGGGTGACTGAGTGAAAGGCGAGTGTTAAGGAGTGCTCGTCCGTGAGGGGCAAGAAGAAAATGCGTCCTGTGAGCACGTGCGAGGTTGCGCCGAGCTTGCCAGTTACTCAGTTACTGCGTCCCGCGATACTTCAAGTTCATAAACACACACTACAATCGTTCGAACCGTATATTCCACTTGCTTGGTGTATCTAAACTCAATCCCTCGGCGTTTTCTGGTCTTTGCGAGGCTGGGACAACCGGGCGCTTTTGACAAACACCATGTCGTTCGAGCATGCTTCAGTCACGAAGGGTACAGTTCTTGTCTCCGCTTACCAAGTTTCTGCTCAATGGATGTGGGTTTCAGGACTTATGATGGGTTACGCCTTGACGTCTATCATGTGTGGAATATTCGATGTCAAACACCATCTCCATCTGCAGGTTTGGAATCTTCCTGTTCACCGATTGGGTTTTCCTTCTGACAGTTTCATACTCTCCTCAGCTTGTTCCACACATTTCGCGTCACCATCAGGTAGTGAGATGTTCTCTTCCAAAATCTGAAGGGCGGCTGAGCCTGAAACAGTGACCTCCTCTGCACAGTACTGGCGCCTCGCAACCCACCACGTCGCATTCTCGAGCTCAAGTGACTTACTGCTCGCCGAACTCCTCCTCTATGGCGTCGGGATCAATGTAGAGCGTCAATTTGGGAGTGTCAAGTTTGCAGTGGGTACCATGTCGAAATGAAGTATGCTCGAGATTGACCCAAGTATCGTTCACCAGTCCTTTGCCATCGTTTCCACCTTGATGTCGACCATCTTCGAATTCTCGTCGCTCATTCTACTTCACCGCGTTGGGATTAATCACATCCCCCCTGGTCCAACGGCGGTGGTATTCAGCATGCTGTACCAGTGGTACAGATTGGTTCCTACCGCCTACCACTTTCGGATTTTCGGTGTTCCGTTGAGCAACAAATCATTCACGTATATACTAGCGTCCCAAGTGAGTTTTTTTCTTCTATCCATCACATCGTTCCCGTTATTGACGGGAAGAAGCTTGCATTCGGGCATGTACCGGGATCCCTGACATCTGCATGCCTCGGGCTGCTTGTGGGTTTCATATACCGCTCGGAGCTTATCAACATCAAGACATGGCGTGTTTCGCCGGCCGTCATCCGGTTCTCTACACGTTTCTTACTGCCCTTGGTCGGGTCTACACGTCCACCCCGTCGCCTCAATCGTGCACGTCCCGACCGGCAGGAACCAATCGCCGAATCGGTCAATGAAGAAGTAGTCACTACTGCTCGACCTCCTGCACCAACGACTCGGACAGACGGTGCTCCGTCTCAGGCTCAGGGAGAGGCGGGAAGTGTCGTGCGCGAGTGGGTAAACGAATTGACTGGCAGGACCGAAGACCCTGCGAGAATACGGACACCCACCGAAGCTGAGATCTCACAACTCGCTGCAATGTTCCCTGATATATCAAGAGATTTAATAACGAGGGCACTCCAGCGAACGTGAGTATGAAAGTAATCCGACTAAAACGTTTTCAGCTGATGTGCCACATCACCATAGTCCAAACATCGAGGCTGCGGTGGAGATTCTTTTGCAGGTCCGGTGACAGAAAGTAGACACTTTTCTTCAAAGGATTCTTTCTTTGCGACATCCGTATCAGTTGTCCTCCCAGCTTCAACCACAATAAGTACTAGATAGGAGATACAGAATTAAGCTGCCGCCTCTGGATCTTCTCCCTCAAATGCTTCACCATCCTCGTCTTCGGTCACGAAGGCAGTCATAGGGACGGAGTACAGTCGTATCACGGACTGGCAAACTAAGCGTTAACACCGTAGGACTCGCCCAGAAATTCCACTTTACCTTGTTAGGATCCTTGACCAGTACATACTTTCCCTCGGGCATCTTCATACACAGGTCCGTGATGGTTCTAATGATTCCCCAGCCGTTGGCAATGGAAACGTTGAGCTGGCTGGCAAAGTCTGTGGGACGCATCGAAGCAGTGCTAAGGATGATATGTCGCGTATTGTCTTTGGGATTGACACGTGAGATGTATCTGCAACCAACATAATCGCGCAGTCAGACTAAGGCACTGTTCGATCGAGCACACCGTGTAGGGGTGTTTTTTATAACCCAGTGAAATGGAACGTCACGCACCCTATTTTCATGAGATCAGCACCTGCCAAAACACTCTGGACTGTCCACTTTGCCAGTTTGCAACTGTTGTTTTTCATCTCCGTTGCGACGACAGCGCCGCGTTGAGAATCAAGCTTTGAGCGCCAATCTTGGGCACCACCTGCACCTTGGGCACGGGGGTCAAACTCATTCAGGGCTCGGATCGTCACAAGGCCGTGGCCATCGGCTGGATTCCCAGCACCCGGAACATACGCGTCAACTTCTGTGCGTACACAGATCTTCAGGTCCTCGTCTTCCGTAACTCCGAGATCGAAGATACGGTATCGGTAGCCACACGATGCCAAAGGTTCCGTTTCCTCCGGGCCATAGAACGGGTTGGGATGGGCAAAATCTGCCGTCACGTTTTCTTGTACGGACTGGAACCCGAAATTTTGGTTGATGTAGGTGGCCTCGAGCGATAGCGACGTAGCGGAGTTGATCGACGGAGCCTCGAGGACGGTGGTTTTGTCAGCTGGATTGTTGGGGTTGGGAGGTGTGGGATCCTGAGGAGGATCGGACGCATTTTCGTTTACGGTTACCGTGTCAAACGGACCGCCGTCGCGTTTGTCGAAGAACAGGTTGTTACCCTCGCGGAGAATGACAATATCCCAAGGATACACCGATCGGGGAGCACACATGAGTACAGAAAGGATGACATCGGTGGCGTAGACAGTTGCGGTATTTTTGGCCACAAGCTACACAATCAAGTTGAAATATTTTCAGTGAGAAATATCGAACGTGTACATACCTGTTGGATGACTGGGTCATCAGATGTAGTGGTATTATATTTTATGCGATCCACAAGTTGAAGTGGCCGCTCGGTTTTGGTCGTGACACGGTCATACGATTTGTCATAAGCAAATACTCGTCCGTACGTGTCGCTTTCAGACGAGGGGATTTAATAACTGCCGAGGAATTGTATGATGGCTCACTGACATGTCTTCTGCCTCGTCCACATCTAATTTGAGCTTGGCCAAGCGATGGAACTCGATTTCTTCCAGCATCGTCCACTGAGGTGAAATGGCGACAGAAGATTCCCGAGTACGATTGGTCTGCAGAAAATCACATCATGTCAGCGATACCGGGTATGATGAAGCACAGCGAACGAGCGTACTTTCTCCCAATCTCTCCAGCCTCTCCGACCACCACGCTGGGCCGCTCCCCGCCCACCCGTGACACCACCACGACCACCTCTTTGAGCACCCCTTGCAGCGAAAGAGTTGCCGCCGCGTCCAGATGCTCTTCCCCTAGTGAACCCGCCGCGACGGGGAGGCGCAGTCTTGTTATCGACCAAGGAGAAGGTAGACTCATCCTCGACATGGAAGTATGCAAACGCACTTGCGGTGCCACTGCCAAAGGCCTGAGCACCTTCCCTCTTCGATCTCCCTGCCGCACCACGCGTGTCGCGAGTATTTGGAACGCCAACGGCGGCCTGACGACTGTCGCCTGTAGCATCGTTCCAGTCTGCAAATCGGCCGAGCTTGTCTGATTTCGAGTACGGTGCATACGGGATGTCCTTGAACTTGAACTGTTCGGGAATATTTGATGGAGAGGGACCCCATCCTCCATCTGGATTATCGTGAATTGGTGGTAGAGTGAACGAAGCCATCTTGTTCTCGTTGATGGTAGATATCGTGGCTTGGATTGTCGATAAATTTTGACTTTGAGGGACAGCGTGAGAAACGGCACTTGCACTTCGACAGACATGAAGTAGGTTTCATTTGCTAACAGCTAACATTAGGACTAATCGCTGGACCTTAGTGTTGTACGAGAAATCAACAAGATTAATGAACGCGAGCTGGAGCTAGGTACTTCTGCTTCATGGCACGATGAATACAAGGGTGAGGTGTCAGAAATGTTCTGGTATGGTGATTCTCAACTTGTTCTGTAGACTCTGCCTACATCTTCATCGGTGGAGTTCACCTTGACCTCACGGAAGGCGATGTGATTACAATCTTTTCCCAGTGAGCCAAAAGTTTCTCTCATTCACACCACATGACTCCAACTTTGACAGGTACGGGGAAGTTATGGACGTGAATTTACCTCGGGATAAAGCAACGGGAAAAACGCGGGGGTTCGGTTTCCTCATGTACGAAGATCAGAGATCCACAGTCCTCGCGGTTGACAATCTCAATGGCGCTGTGGTTCTTGGTAGAACTCTGCGTGTTGATCATGTCAAGAACTACAAGCAACCCAAGATGAAGGGGGAAGATGGTGAATGGGTGGAACCGGAGGATCAGAGTCTGAACGCAAAGCCCGAGATGATTATTGGTATGTGACCGTCTCCCATCCGACTGTGTTCTGCTAACATCAGTGTTGTCTAGATGAAGCACCCCCTTCTGATTCAGACGCGTCTTCCACGTTCTCCATCGACCCCGAAGATCCCATGAGAGATTACCTGATAGCCCAACGCAAGGAGATGAAAGCTCTCAAAAAGTCGAAAAGATCCAAAAAGGACAAACACAAAGACGAAAGCCCCGAAGAACGTCGTGCGAGAAAGGAGCGAAGACGAGAAAGGAAGTTGCAGAAGGGGAAGACGAAATCGGAGGGCGTGAAGGGAGTGGAGAGTTTGCTGAGGAGCCTTGCGAAGCAAGAGTCGCCGCGAGACAGACAAAGGGACTATCAGGACACACCCGACAGGGACTCTGACGGTTCGAGAGAGCGGCGGCGCTCGCACTCGTCCTCACACCGGAGCAGAGACAACCGAAACGTTCGCATGAGGAGTCACACTCCCGAAGGAGATTCACGGCGTTCCGGACTGTCGAGGCGTAGGGACAATGACGACAGGTACGACGACTCACGCGGCAGGTTTTCTGATCGGGATAGTAGAGCTAGAGAATAGCTCATTTTGGGTGACCGTGTTGTATCCTTTGTTTCACTTACTGCCGACAAGTCTAAATGCCTCTGCTTTGACATTCGATTTGACAGTACTTGTTATCTAGCCTTTTTTTTCCCGATGGAGAAACACCATGCATACTCAGGTAATGGCCACAAACGTTCGCACTCTCGCCACCTCGTTTGTCAAGTGATCGAGCGGTAAATCATTGACTCGCCCCTGTAGATCAACACCAAAAGGAATAACCAAATGTCCCCGAGACGCCGTGGTTCAGGGTTGTGGAGGGAGTCCGCACACAGCATCACGCACGGGTGTGGAAATCGTAATTCCAGCCAGTTTCACGTTTAGAATATTCTGTGGGGTCGTGAGATCGCCTGGCCGATGATCAGTTCAAATATTTGTCAAGCTACTTAACATGGGGAGGGTATGTCTTCTTCCTTGTCGCTGCAACGACCGACGCTATATTGCTTGTTTGATCAGACATCGGAGCCACATTAACGATTCGTGCAGCCCAGGTGGTTCTGACAAGAATGATCTTCAACAGCGGAAATGTATCCGAATCTGACTGCCAGACCCTCCGATCAATCATTATTTAAATGATACCATTGACCGGGGATTTTTTATGGGGATCGAGATCGAGCCTCGGGATCATGGTCGTTCATGGTCACTGGTGATAAGCCTATCTGTCTAACACACCCAGGGTCGGAGGGCTCCCAGTTGGCAAATCAGCACCATGTCACCATAGACCCACGTTCGTACCAAATCATTAGCTCTTACTCTTTTGGATGTGCGTGGTTTTGGGGAAGACGGTGTTCTTGCTGGCGCACAATCATCATGATTCATTTACTCGACGAGCCTGTTGATAAGATAACAGTAATATCTTCTGACTGGAAATCCTTATCTATGGAGTTCGAACGGGTCCAAGGTCATAAGTCGACTGGAAATCCTTATCGGCTTCCATGGAGTTCGGACGGGTCTAAGGTTATAAGTTACCGTAGATTGTCAGACTTTCTCATATCAACACATTCACGAGGCCTTGTGGTTTTGAACAATGAAGAAAGTTGCCACTGTGACCCCTAATATTGACATCGATTGCGTCCGTAAAGTTCCACGTTCATCTCCACACTGGCACGCCCTCCACAAACACTTCACAAGCAACACGGTCGACGCATTTCAAGCTTCGAGTCTAATTAATTACTCTTCAAACGATTTCCATTTGCACGACTTCATCATGGCTCCACTGACGCGCTCCTCCGCTCCATCGACCCCCGCGAAGCCACGTGTGAGTACCAGTTCAGTCGGTCTGGTAACACCTCCCAGCACTGGTACGCGCCGAACACCCCATTGCACCAAGTGCCACCGCCCGCGCGCAGGACATCCTCGCTCCGGTTGTCCCTACGTTGACGCGTTGGACTCGGACCCCACATCCCCTTCCGCCAGCAAACCCACTTCCAGGGTGGCGCAGGCGCCTGCAGCGGACGATGGAATCTTGGAAGAACTCTCCTCCCTCCATATAGTCAGTCCGACGGAGGAAAACAGACGCGCGTCCATGCCACGCACCGGGAAATTGAAGCGGAGGCTTTCGGTGCGGTTCGCCCTCGTTCCAGAGCAGACGCTCGCATCCCTTAGTCCGACAGACTCGCACTTGGTAGAACAGTTACTTCAGCCTGGCATGATCAGCGACGCCGTGCCGCCGCAGGATAGGGTGGCACACGTGGTGGAGTGGCGGAAGACGTTGGGCGCCACCGATCCGTTGGCTAGTCGCAAGGAAGAGCCCATGGAAATAAAGACAGAGCCGTTGTCCAACAACACGGCCTCCCCGCTTTCTCGCCGCATGCCTTGCACGCTTTCTACTCCTACGGCCAGTCTCACGGTCACGGAGCCAGTCACGGACCGAGGCATCGGTGGCTCGGCGCTCGACATGAACGAGACAGTTTATTTGCTTCCCGATACCGAAGTCAGAAAAACAAAACCGCTCAGTCGTTCGATGAGCTTCGAGCAACGCTCCTTGTTTTTACAACAGCTCAGCCATTCCTCCAGCACGGCACCCGCTACGTTAGTCTCCCTGCCAGTCGCAGACCTCGACAGCGTGCAGCGTGACGCGGAGAATGTTGGATTCCATGTCCGCGTTCTTCCAAGCAGGGAGGACAATAATAAATGGGTCGTTCTCGGTACAGAGGAGGAGGCAGTTGACCTTTTGGCGGAAAAGTTCCTCGAGGAAGAAAAAAGGAGTACTGGGGTTGAGGGGAAAGGCGGGAAATTAACAGCGGTTGCAGGCGGCGTGGTCTTTGGCGCAGTAGCCACCTGGACTGGCCTCGCATTTTCTTGAGATCTTTTCATTCCATCCAATCCCCTGTATGTTGCATTATGTACCATATTGTACCAAGTGTAGTTCATTTCTAAATGTTGCTCCCGTCGATCATATCATACCTCGTTTTCGACGGTGAACACGGCCGGGAGACTCTTATGGGTAAACGGGCAGGATATTAATGGACATTCGCATCTATCGAGGACTTATATATCATGTATGTAGTACGTATTCGGTATATAAATACCTAAAAGCAGCAAACACGCGCGACAAGTAAACTTGTATGGAACATGCGGAGTATATGAAAGACAAGCAGGCTGTGAAGCGTGTTCACATGTCCTCCGGGGATTTCATTGGCGCTAGGGTCCAGCGGGGAAGCTAGACTTCGCATGTCGTCTCTTGATATGGTGGTGGACCTCCCTAACATGTCTTCTAAGTGATTGTCGACGCATCGTCTTCTTGCATTTATCACAGATCACATGTTCTAGTCGGGCATGAGGTCTGCGGTGATATTGACCGTGACCGGCAGGTGATGGGGTGTCTGGCACAGCGCCCGCAATCCAGGGGTTGACATTGTTTAAGCTCGTCATGTGGACCTGACTTGTTGAGCTACCCTCAGAGGAGGCTGCCGTGTATAACCAAGCGGGCACTGGATGAGGAGAGTAGGATGTATTGCGTAGAGAAGCCAGCTGTGCAGGCGCTGCTACAGCATGGTGGGCGTTACCGCCATGTGACCACGATTCTTCAGATGCATCCAAATATGTGGGCCCGGACGGGACTTGACTTCCGCCGGGTTGCATGAGGGTCACACGTCCCTCGTCCCAAGCTGTCTGTGGCGCATACGCATGAGCAATGCCGGCCTCCACAGCAGACCACCAGGGTCTCGAATGCGCATCAGTAGAGTAGTCGGGGCTCGCAAGAGGTGAGGGTGGCGCGCGACCCAACGCAGTTCGATGACACGATGCATGTGCCACGCGGCCAAAATCCCTGAGATGAACAGCGGCTGAATGAAAGGAAATTTTGAGAACGAGAAGGACTAACTCAGCGATGCTTGGAAGAGCGGTCAGCGCAGGATCACCATCTCCGATGATAGGCGCGACCGCAGACGACCACTCGCGAGGGTTAACGGGAACATCTGTACTAATGAAATTATCAGAAAAAAGGAACACGTGGAATTGTATATACGCACTAGGTGGACATCGATGTGATGTCGACGGAGTTTGCAGAATTGACTGGTGCACTCCCGGGGTGGTGCAAACTGGACCTTGCCTGGTAGCACAAAGAGCAGAAGCACCTGATCATAGATAGACATCAAAAAGGGAATCTCCGTCGCAAGTAGAAATTCATACAAGTTGTCTTGCATCGTTCGAGTGCAATGGGGTTGTAAAAGTGAGAAGGGAGGACGAGGGCAATACTTTGGGGTGAAGCATCCATTTGGCTTTTAAATGTTCCAGCACCTTGCATTCGACACAGCTTAAAGGCGGGTAGGTGAGAACGGCCCTCCAGCCGGAGGGATCGTCACGAAGTGATGGACAAGGTTTGATCAAACGTGGATGCTGGAGAGACCGTAAGCATAGCGACATGGAGATAAGCTTCATATTCAGAAGTTAAAGGGATTTAGGATAAACGTAAACGAAAGGCGAGGAGTCCATAATCACTTTCATATCTTGGCCAACCTCGCGTCAAAGGTTCGAATACGCGTCGCGGCAAGTCACTCTTCTGAAGAGGGTCGATCGTATACAGTGGGGTGTCGCCGTCCGATCAGATGAATTGACCGGAAATGGCTAGACAGGGAGTTATGGCGACGTGATTTCCAACTCTGGATGTCTATCAGAAAAACAGGAATATTTTGTCCGGGAAAGGGAATGTTCATGTTCCGTTGAAGACTCACAATGCTGGTGATTGGCATCCGCCGAACCTGTCGGCGATTTCGTGCACTGATTGGAGGCACCCTGAAGCACTCCGCGCGACATACTCCAAGTCGGACCGAAGACGATGGGAATGAAGGATATGTGGCCAGCAGAAGCCGCTGGTAATGAAAAACATACGAGGGCGTAGATGACCCCGCCCGCGGTCAGACTCACTCAGGCTGGGGGAAAGCACGGATCTACCAATCGTCGA
>JBBPQV010001267.1:0-11241 GCA_038092675.1 Boletus rufocinnamomeus | reverse complement strand
CGATAAAGGCAAAAAGAGGGACTGGTCACAGTCCATTAAAAGAATGAACCTGGATGAAGCAAATGTCTGGTTCAAAGATTCCAAGGCTCTGGCAGCCAAGAAGGGAAAAGATTAGAGCTGTTGCACATATCTGGGTGTGCTCTGGCTTCTCCTGCTAATAAATTTGAAATACTGTTGGAGAATGAAATCATAGAAGTTGATGATTCCAAAGACCCAAAAACAATACATCCTTCTTTCAATTCACTGTCATGGGGGTCTCCTAGTGAGCTCAGGCAGGACATAACACTGCTGCTTAATTCCCCTACAAAAAACCAAAAAAATAGTTTCAAAATCCCAGATGATGTCTTTGTGCAAAGCATCAAACCTGCTAGAGAAATAATGCTAGACATTAAGATTGTGCCACAGTCGCAAAAGAAAAACTTCAAACCAACTAAAGCCCTTTTGGACTCAGGGGCTAATATCATTTTTATCAACAAAACATGGGCTGAAAAGAACCAGATTCCACTCACATGCCTATGCAACCCTATTCCTGTATTTAATATTGACTGCACCAAGAACTTGGCTGGCAGCATAACCCATGCAGTGGAGATTATTGTTGAATTCCAGAGTCACTGTGAGAAAGTCTCAGCAGAAGTCACAGACCTCAGAAAAAACTCTTTTATCCTCAGCTATAGTTGGCTCAAATGCCACAACCCTGAAATTGATTGGATAGTTGGCACTGTCAAAATGACACAATGCCCTAGACACTGCCTCATGCTGTAGGACTGCTCCACTTTCATTGCTGACATCAAAAAAGAAGAGTATGACATCCAATATGCCATCCATAATACTATTTCTGTGCTCAAAGTGCAAACAACCCAAAAACTCAAAAAGACCCCTGAGGAACTTGTTCCCAGGCAATATCACAAATTTCTTAAAGTATTCCAGAAAAAGGAATTGGAGTGTATGCCTGTCAGAAAGCCATGGAATCACATGATCAATCTAAAAGAATCATTTAAACCTAACAAGGGACACATCATTCCTTTATCCATGATGGAGTAAGAAGAAGTTGCCACATTTCTAGATGATCAACTGAAGAAGGGCTATATCTGCCCATCAAAATCCCCTCAAATGTCACCAATGTTCTTTGTACCTAAGAAGGATGGAAAGAAATGGATGGTCCAAGACTACTGTTATCTCAATGAACATATAGTTAAAAATAACTACCCACTTCCCCTTATCACACAGCTTGTTGACAAGCTCCAAGGTGCAAAGAAATTTACAAAAATGGATCTATAGTGGGGATACAACAATGTCCAAATCAAAGAAGGAGATGAGTGGAATGCTGCTTTTGTATGCTTTAAAGGTGCCTTTGAACCCTTCATTATGTATTTCAGCTTGTGTGACTCCCTGCCACCTTCCAAGTGATGATAAATGAGATCTTCACCAATATGGATGGTGTTGTGATCATCTACATCAATGACCTAATGATCTTTACAAAAATGGATAACCAGGAAGAACACAACAAGGTCATGCTGGAAGTTCTGAGAAGACTCAAAGAAAATAACCTATTCATCAAACCCAAAAAATGCACTTTCTCTGCCAACGAAGTTGACTTCCTAGGCATGATTGTAGGCAAAGACAGTATTAAGATGGATCAGGAAAAGGTCAAAGCTATTATGGAATGGCCAATACCAAAGATGGTGAAACAAGTTCAGAGCTTTTTGGGCTTAGTGAAATTCTATTGGAGATTCATCAAGGATTATGCTATGGTGGCTAGACCACTACATGATCTCACAAAGAAGGACAAACCTTTCATTTGGAACAAAGCCCAACAGACAGTGTTTGACATGCTTAAAAACCACTTTATGACAGCCCCTGTCCTTGCTTTCTCCAACATCAATTGTCGATTCTGCCTAGAATGTGATGCATCAGACTTCACTACAGGCACTGTCTTATCTATAGAAAAAGAAAATGTCTGGCACCCTTTGCCTTCTCTTCACACACCATGACACCACAAGAATATAATTACCTGATCACAGATAAAGAGATGCTTTTAGTAATCCAGGCATTAGAACAGTGGCATCACTACCTCGAAGGGTTCAGGCACCAATTTGAAATATGGAATGACCATCAGAACCTTCAATGGTTCATGACATGACAAGACCTCAACCAATGCCAAGTGCATTGGGCTATGTATCTTTCCTGCTTTAAAATGATGTGGCATTACAAACCTGGCCACACTATGACAAAATCAGATGCTCTCTCTAGATGAGATGAGCACAAAGAAGGAATAGAAAATGACAACAAAGGAATTCCCATTGTCACCCCAGATAAGATCCAATCTATGATCATGATTGCAGATGATGGGGATATACCTGTAATCAAACAAAAAATCTTTAACCCCATGTGTCTCCTTAGTGAGATGGAAATACAAAAAATGCAGAAACAAGGCAGCATCCAAGAAGAACATGATGGCTGTCTATACAACTAATTTGGAAGGTTATATGTACCTGACAAAGCAATTCTCTGAATGGAGAATATTGAAAACACCACAATGTGCCAGTTGCAGGACATCCCAGTTATGAGAAAACTGTGGAACTTCTTCAATGTAATTATTGGTGGCCTGGAATGGCTACTACTGTAAAAAAATACATTACTAGATGTGACACATGCCAAAGATTCAAATTGGGCAACATGGCCCCAGCTGGCCTATTACACCCTCTTCCTATCCCTGAAATACCATGGCAAGATATCACAGCTGATTTCATTACCAGTCTCCTTGATTCCCATGGTTATAATGCCATTCTCACAGTCATCGATTGACTATCAAAAGAAGTAGAGTTGATTCCCTGCACAGAAACATGTTTGGCCATTGATATGGCTAGGTTATTCCTTTTCCATGTGTGGAAGCATCATGGTCTTCCCTGTTCTATTACCTTGGACCACAGTCCTCAATTCACATTGCAAGTGATGCAAGAAATAAATAAATCCCTAAAAATATCAACAAAACTCTCCTAGTAGTATGGCTGATGCCATAAAGGACGCAAAAACAAATTTGAAAAACACACAAGAGCACATGAAAAACAACACAGACAAGCACTGCTCTACAGCACCAGATTATGTAATCAGCCAGCAAGTCTGGCTCTCATGCAAAAACTTATGGCTCACACGAGCATCCTACAAGCTATCCAAGTGATGGCTTGGCCCTTATGAAATCATTGGCCTAGCACCTAACATAGTCAAACTGCACCTTTCCAAATCTATGCAAATCCACCCTGTTGTCAATGTCTCATGGGTAAACTCTTATCGAGAATGGTTAGACAGTCAACCTGTAAACTGCCTGGGACCAGTTACAGTCACAGAAGATTGAGACAATGAATGGGAGGTGGACTTTATTGTTGACTCACACTATAAAAACAAAAAATTGGAGTACCCGGTACATTGGCAAGGATACAATGACACTAATTGTACCTGGGAGCTGAGAGAGAATCTTGCTAACACTGGGGGAGCCATACAGGACTTTCACACATCTGACCCTTCCACCCTGCATGCTCTTACCATAGACCCCACAGATTTTTACTTTTATTTGAAAAATGACTGGAGCCATTAACATCACTTTCGAAGAAGCAAACTCCCTTTGATTGCCTGGAAGTCAATCTTTAGAGAGGGGGTAGTGTTATGGTTTGCTTCTATCAAATGTCTATTTATTACTTACTGTATGATGTCTTTTCTTTCTTTTGACTTTAACTTATTTTCATCTTCAAAGTCACAAGACTAGATCATATGATGGGTCACATGACTCTTTATGACTCACAGCTTGACTCACCCATCAGCTATTCTTAATGCAGGCTATGCCATCAGTCATTGTGACACACTCTGAGTCTCACTGACTCTAACAGACACATTTATCCTTTTATGGTTATATTATTTCTCACATTCATCTCCTTGCTGTTCCATTCTGCCACTGCATGCAGTTGCATCATGTCTTTCATTTCTGCTCTTCCATTTCATGGCTATGCTCAACACATGTTATGCCTCATGCATTTAATCTCCATCTTACCATATGCAGACATATTGGTAGATCTGGTACAAACATGTATACATATGTAGAATGATATATAATATCTTGAGATTTCACTGGGTATCCTCCAGTTTAGTTCTCTTGGAGTTTCCTCTGAAGCTTTAAGACTGAGCCTGATTCCTTCCATCTCTGCTCTTATCCTTAGTTGATGTTTGTGATGACCTGAGGTACAACTTGTACTCAATTTAGGGTTGTTTCATTCCAGGCACAAATCCAACTATCATAAGGTCACTTGATGTCACATACCATATCTCCAACCTTTGGAGGCAACTCTGACCTCTGTACATATGAACTCCAGGGTGTTCTCTTTGAAATACAACTCCCTGACCCTCAGACCTAAAGTATATATTGTATTACTTATGATACTTATGTTCCATTCTCCTTATGTATTAGCTCCATCCTCTGTCCCCCTCCGATCCTGTGTCTCATGTAGAGCACAGCTCTGGCTCCACTCCTCTTCTGATTCCATATTACTCAGTACTTACAAACCCATCTCACCTCTGTTACTAATCCCTACACCTATGACATATATAAACTCTCCATACATACTCCTGTAGCTTAGTTCTGATATCAACTTTGACATGGACTCTAAACCCTCCGAGTCACTCTCACTCACTCACTCCCTCTCTGATCTGCTCTGAAGTCTGAGGCACCATAAATCAGCAAGGGTGCACCACATAAGGTGAAGCCGACACCTCAACCCCTCTGAACTCCACTTCTCTGGAGTTACCCTCAGGAGTTCTGGCACAGTCCTAACACTTGGGCTGTTCATTACCAAGGTAGCTGTGTATATGTACATCTCCCTCCTTCTTTATGCTAAAACAACATATGTAGATCATTTAATGGATATATTCCATGACAGTGTTTCTGAAAAGCTACCCTACCCTTGTGGCAATCCAAGGCATGCCAGGTTCAGCTATAACAACATATACTCCCTTTGTCACAGAACCAATCATTCAACTGACCCTAATGCCTTTCCTAACCAAGTTGAGAGCTCTCTGGTCACAGAAATTCTGACTAGAACTACCAATGATGCCACTTTTGTTGATAACAAACTGTTGATCATCAACGAACCCCCTCCCTGATCCAATGACCTCAAAGGACAATATACACTATTGCAAAGAAGGCTCACAGCAGAACATGGACATGAACATTGAGCCAACCCCCTTAGTCAATCAATCCATTTTGATTCTATCTGAGCAACTGTTTGCTTTTACACCTTTGAATCAATTTCCATCATTAATTCAAAACCTGACATCTACAGGTAGCTTACCCTCTAGCCTTCCTTTTCCCATCTTCTTCTAAATCCAATATGTAGATGTTATTGCAGAAACCCACCAAGACAACCCATCTACCAACCTGCCCTCTGATTTCCCAAATCTGAGCCTTGACCATTGACAGATACCTATCCATTACTCCCAATCCATTTCCCAACCCTCCCAATGCATTCCCCCCCACTTCTCTTTTTCCAAGTGCTATGGAGCTCAAAGTAATGCATGAGCATCCTCTTATGCCTATCTACCAGAACAACCCTTATACTAAACACCATGACCTGCTCAACATGGACATTGACTCCCAAATACCCATTGATCCAAATCCACATCCTGCTATTGATTGCTCTACCACATCCCTTCTACCAGATCAAGCATCTTCTTCTACAGATTCTGCCATAGCCAAGATGCTCTTGTCTATAGGAAATCAGGTCAATCCCAAGTTCCATCTGATGATCTGCCTTTTTTGTCAATTGACCATATATTATCTCTCCACTCACTTGCATTACCTCTCCAACCATAACCTTCCATGCACCCTCACTTCTGTATCTCCCCCAGAGATGAAGTTAATAGAATGCTCTTGCAATTGAAAGCTGATCAACCAAAGCCCATGTTTCCCAGACTGATCCCTCCAATCCCTGGCCTCAAGATATTCAATGCTGTGAAATGTCAGATACTTGGGTGTTCCTCCCCCTTTGTTTTCTTTGACTGGAGGAGGTTCAACAAGCATTGTTCTGAGCATCATGATGGTGTTGCCAGGGTATCCTTCAAGACCAAGGCCCATAAGCTCTCCAACATGCATCTGGCACAACAAATGGTGGAGGTTATCTTTACCACCACCCCCTGCCAAGTGTCTCTTGTGGATGATGTTGAAGAGCAGCTGTCCTTCTTCCAGCTCTATGCCTTACCTGATGTCTTCCAGCCATCATTCAATGAGCATTCAAGGGTACCTTGTTTGCTCAGCTTGGTTGGGACCACCTTGTTAATGTTCACATTCATGACCTCCAGAGTACCATCACAGCCCCCCTAGATTCAGATTGCTATAACCACCTTACTCTAAGCATCCACAGCTACTACTCTTCTATCTGTCTCCTTATTCATTCCCTTTCCACCCTAACTGCTTGTGCCATCCTCTCCATAGGAGAGTTTGGTTCACAACCATTCAAGCCCATTCAGGAAGAATTCCAACCTGATGACATTGTTCCTTGTGTTCCTCCTATGTCATATCACCAACCCAGTCCAAGGATTCCCAGTATCATTCTGTCATGTCCTGGAAATCCTATAAGTCCAACCCTGGTCCTCCAGACCAACTCTGCTTCTTGTACATACAAACTCTGACACGTTCTCATTAGAGATGCAACCCCTGACCTTTGACCTTGTCCATACCTATGTTACCTTATATCTTTCTCCATTTGTACTAGCTCTGCTCCCAGTTCCCCTCCAAACCTGTGTTCTGCTCAGGAGCACAGCTTTGGCTTTACTTTACCTCCAAACCTTTATTTACAAACCAGCTCCACTCCATTAGTAATCCCCTATGACTTTGCAGTATATAAACCTCCACAACTCCTGTGCTTTCCCTTAGTTTGAATATCAATTTAGTCTTAACTCCTCTCCTCTCCACTTGAGGCTAGAAGACTCTTCTCTGTTACTCTCTGCTTAACTTGACATCTAGCACATCTTAAGTCTAACTCCAATCCCTAGTAGATTCCAGGACAAACCTAGACTCCTGACAAGGGCACACCACACTCAGTGAAGTCAAGTCCTATCTGACAAGACAACTCCAGAGATCCAGAGTTTGCTCTCCCCCCAGAGTTTAACCAATCTAAACAGTATATTCAGACTCTACTTGTTACAAGTCTAACCTATGGCTACATGCACTACCAGATTCCAAACCTGTGCCCTAGGCACAAACCCTCCACCATCTCCCCATTATAATTCCTTAAGCATCTTTGAAAGCAGCCAACAAGGCCCAGAACTTGTCAGCCAATTCCAGGGCTTTTCCATCCAACACACCCCAGACTCTACCTCTCAAGCGCACCCTACTCCAGGAGCATGCATTGTTGAGCTCAAACTTGATGAAGAAAGAAGCAAATCCTCTGCCCCAACTAGTCAGTGCTCTGATCATAGAGCACCTGACCTCCACTTTCCTGATGATGGTGATACTCTGGGTGATGCAGATCCCAGAGATGACCCATTCAAAAATGATCCTTACCTTCCCAGTAATGATGATCTACCCAATGACTCTGACAATGAGCACATCCTGTGAGACACCCTTGTACAATTGGCAAGTGCCATTCAAGGCCTTGCTTGTTCCACCTGTGGTCCTGCCTCCAACTCTACCCCCTGCACCAAAGTCCAAGAACTGGATTAGTTTGATGTGATAGAACCCTGCAAACTCTGGATCTTCCTGGTGCAATATAAATTGAATTTCCAAGGCTGCCCAAAGGCCTTCAGTACCAAGCACACCAAAGTCATACTTGCACAGTCATACCTAAAAGATAGGGCCCTGGAATGGTTCAAACTGGACCTTCTCCAGATGGAAGATCCTGCACTCCACCCTCTTTGGATGGACAACTTCAAGAAGTCACATGACCTTATTGGAGATGCAGAGCACCAACTCAACCACCTGTCCATGAAGGACACCCAACACATCAACAAGTACATCATTGAGTTTAATAGGATTGCTTCACAAGTCTGAGGTTATGAAGAAGGTGCCCTCCAGCACCATTTCTACAATAGTCTGCCAAACTGCATCAAAGATGAAATCTCTCACATTGGTAAACCCCTGACACTCTCTGAACTCTGAGTTCTTGCTCAGGCAATCAACATGCACTACTGGGAGTGCAAGTCCAAGATCAGCCATCAGATGAAGAATACCAACCAATCCTCTGCACCCAAATCCAACAAACCCTTCACTCCTGTGCCTTTCACACCTTGCCCCTTCAATGGCAGCTTCAAGGACTCTAAGGAGTCAAAAGGCAAAGGAGCAACCACCTCTGCAGCTCTGAAACCAGACTTGTCATCTAAATTAGGAAAAGATGGCAAGCTAACCAATGAAGAGTGCAAACACCAGTTTGACAACAAACTGTACATGTTCTGTGGCCTTGCTGGCCACATGGCCAAGGACTGCCCCAAGTCTATGTCTTAAGCAGCCAAAGGCTGTGCAGTGACCACAACTCTGGAAGCTAAACTAGAGGCCTCCACTTTGAAGACAAAAAATAGTCCATGATCTCCATAACTCTACACAGACTGGAGGTTGTGTTGAACCCACCTGTGCACTCAAGGAGATCCATCTCAACACATCTGCTCTTTCTGATCCTAAGTCACTTATGCTCTCCATTTCTTTAGTATCTCATCTTGAAGATCACTTGATGTTGTGTTTTAATATACAGAGGGCCAGGTCTCCTGCATGGCCAACATCTGGTTGGATCAGATATGTGGACCATGACTAGCTGTCACCACTCATTGGATCAATTGATCACAAAATACAATACTCCAAATGAGGGCTGTGCTGCTAGCTTTCCATCACATTCCTGGAAGTCACACTGGTGAGTAACCAAGAAATTACTGCATATCTTCAACCAAGCCAATATCAGTCATAAATTCAGTGTATTAGACCAGACTGGCTATGTAGTGACAACATTTCCTCATTAGATTGGACATACAGTATCATGCTTGACAATGCAGCAAATAATAACACAGCAATGAGAAAACTATTGGAACATCTTGCATCCCACAGTATACAATTTCCCACTAATGAATGCTAAATCTTGTGTCTCCCTCACATCCTCAACATATGCTCAAAGCATGTTACTGAAAAATATCATAAAACTGAATTCTTTGATGCCCCCAATGAAGACTGGATCAATGACTTCAGCAAGCCAATTGACATGGCTGCTTATATTGAAGCACTCAACTGAGATCCCATCAACCATGCATAACATGTTGTCAAGTCTGTTTATGTGTCCAATCTTCACTAGGAGATGTTCAAAGGCACAATCTGCAACAGTAATACAATGAAGCTATGGGTCAACTAAGATAGTGAACACATGGATATCCCAGAGCACAAGCTTCTGCAGGATGTCAAATCACACTGGGACTCAATTTACACCATGTTCTTTTATTTGCATAAGGTGCAAATGATATATAAGGTCTTACACAATCAGCTCGTATCATACAAGCTTACTTTTTGTAGGTCATCAATTATTTCTTCAACTTACCAGTTCAGCACAACATTGCCCACCTCATGATCTCAGCAATAGAATGTATATAATGAATACTTGAATATAAAATTTCTAATGCTTTATTAATGGATTAACTTTCATTTCTTAATAATTTTATTAAATCTCAAGTTTATTGATATCTTTATATTATATATTTCATTGTATATTGGAGCTATAAATATACTATTTTTATTTGTAATCATGATGCTGACTTTGAAATTAACAGATATTTTAGAAACAGGATCTTGGTATATACAAAATTCCTCGTTGGCATTAGCTATAGGTAGATTCAATGTAATAATATTAATGAATTTTATGTAATAATGAATTTTCTTGATATGGTTTGTATATGTAACTTATTTGTTGTCTTAGAATCACAGGTACAGAGATTCAATAGATGCAATTATTGTAAACTTTTTTATGTTGTTCTGCCAGGTACCATAAAATGATGCTTGTTCATGCTTTGTATTGGCAATATTGTATTGCAACATCTCATTCCCTGTCCCAAACAATTACACCCAGATTACCCAGTGCAATGACATACTGTAATTGGTTACAACACCTACATATCTGTCTTTGCAGCCTGACACGGAAAGTGCACCATAGGCCTACATACAAATGGTTCTTGTTTGATGGCATTGAAAGAGCATATATATTAGTGGAATATACAAAGGGTATGTAAACATGAACCTACAGTGGTGATGGGACTGATGAGCATGGAGAAGATAGGTGTGATCATGGCTAGCATATGGTAGGCATGGCATTGTATTGACACATATTGTACATAATATTTGTATGTTCACTACTTGGTACATTATATACAAAGAGTTACATTAGTTGTTTTGCACAGCTAATCCTATATTATACATAATTTTACTACATATTAAATAGAAGTTAATAAATCATGAAAGATTTTATAGAGTGCAATAAGTCAATATTTATCTTTTGTTTGTCAAATTTAAAAGAAAATAGCTGCTTGGTAGTTTCACTGGGGCAGTCATCTTTCATGGAGTATATAGGTTTACTTAAAAAGTTACATTAAAATTTCCAATTTTGTTGCCTGTTAAATAGAACAAATATAAACTTTATGTATATATTGATAACTCTAAAAACCAATGTAATTTATATGAATGATTTCTTGATATCTAGTTTATATTTGAATAATACTGGAGAATTGTCATATGAAGAATGTGTAGTTAATTTTATAAATAATTTCTATGTTGTATTTTTCAGGTAGCTAGCTAATATCTCTTTCATATTGGGCCACAAAGTTTAATGAATTATTTATATTTATACTCTTTTTCATATTCCTATTTATGACTAATAAAATACTGTCAATTCTAGTTTTGTACTCCTGTTTCTATATTTGAAGTATCATTATCTCAATGTTCTACTCTAGAAATTCCCTGCCCAAGGATCTTTATTAAAATCAACTTGATGGCTCAGAGACAAAATAAAATGATAATTCATAAAAAGTATATTAGCTGAAATAAGCTTAATGCTTGTAGATGCAGATGTAATGCAGTGTTGTGGTTATTTTTTATGGATACTATTTTGAGACTAATTATCAGACTTATTTATTCAACAAGATGAATCATTGACATGTATTTAAGTCTAAATAGGGATGAAAATGCATATTCTTTTATATATATATATATATATATAATGGTTGATTTGAAAAGAG
>JBBPQV010001266.1:0-11242 GCA_038092675.1 Boletus rufocinnamomeus | reverse complement strand
AACGGCGCCACACGCTCATTTCAGGTTGTGCCGTTGGGGCAGAGAGACCCATTTCTGGGGGGACCCCCAGATAAGCGGATAAGCATCCGTTTTCGACGCACGAGCGATCCGACGCTAACGGAGCTGCTCGTTAAGTGTTTTTTTATCTCGTTCAAGGAGGTTAGGTGTTTTGATAAACTTGACTTTGGTCCCGGGATTTGCCAATTCCCTGATACGCGAGGCACTTACGTCAGAGAAATTCTGATTCGATCCCTTCGCCAACCTATGTAGGATACTTATCTTACCCCCGTTCAAAGCCATGCGCCGCGCTTGCCCTCAAGTTTAACAGCATCTTGAGGCTGCAAGGCCGATAGGCTACTACACACGTGTCGCGGTGCGCAAGTTCGGCCGTTCTCACTCCGTACGTAGAGTCACCAATCATCATATTGGCGGTACGTATTATGACACCGTCTGATCCTACAGCCGGCTGTAAGTAATGCGCCGCAGGTGAACCCCTTACGCCCGAGAAACCCCAGGCGCAACAATTAAATCGAGCGTTTCCAAATTTATCGCGGCCTATTATTTAATGTTGGGGCCGTAATTACGAGCGCACGTTGCTTGCCGTGCGATTGTGAACATCGCGGCGGGATAACTGGTCGTGAACGGGATGCGATGCTGCTCGAAAAACGCCAAACATGTTTTTCAGGCAACGGATGTAATGAATGGACACTGCGACATGCTTGCACTGTGCGTGCCTGGGGAGATATAGTACTTACATATCATACGGCATGATCGTGTGATCCGGCATCTTCAGGTTTTTGGTGCGGCTTGAATGCACAGAGGTACATATACGTATGCGAAATCGGGGTGAACATCTAGCCGATGAGTCTAGAGCCTAGACTCTCTTGTGTCGCTGGCACTGGACAATATGACAACTCAGCACCGCTTGTGACCAGCTGAAAGGCGCAGTTAGCAGGCCCACGGCCAAGTTGAATGCGGTAGCGATATTGATGCCATCAAACCCGAAATCGGCTCGCTCATGAAGTAATCCGATAGTTTTTTGAGTGAACACGGGACCTTGGCAGTAATTCATAATCACACGGAAAAAATAGATCTGGTATACATCTCATTTCAAGTGGTATACATACAACATGGCAAACAGAACAGCAGTAATTGTTGAGCAGATCCGACATTCGGCAGCATTCAAGCATACCCATCCTTTCCGGGAACGACACCATAAGCACCGCCTCCCTTTCCAAACATCTTGCGTAGGTCGTTTGCTAGTTCGTTTGGTTTTTCATGTGCCGGGAAGTGTCCTCCGGTGTCATGTTCGGATTCAGCTGCGATCCGATTGCCTCGCCGAATCCAACTTCCAAAAAAAATTAGGGTGTCTCGATGGAGTCAAAAGAAGACACCGGGGGACTTACGCCTTTGGGAGAACAATCAAATCCTTGGGAAAGAACGAAAAACCCACCGGAATCTTCGGATACTGGAACGGCATTGGACGAGTCGATTGACCTTTGAGAGACTCAAAGTAAATCCTCAGGGAGGCAGCTGGGCCAGGACGGGAGAACCAGTAGATGGATATCCACGTGAGAACTGGGACAAGTCAGTATGGCTGAGCAGGATCTGTACCACATAGCTCACTCTCATCGTCTTCCCAAGGATAATTGTCCGTCCAGTTGTGCAGTTTTTCGTAGATCCAAGCAAGCAACCCGACGGGACTGTCGGCCAACGAATAACCAAGAGTCTGAGGTTGGGTGCTATGTTCTGTAAGGTAACCGCTGCCATGGTTCCGGAACCATTGTGTACGTGCCAGGCCCTCTTTCTCTTTCGCGGTCCAAGGTGTAACTAAAAACGCGAGGAACGAAAATGGTTCCTTTAAGGGAGACGGGGGTGGGGCGCTGAAATATCCATTGGATGTCATTGCTAGTAAATGATGCATAGACCTCACATTGGGAAATTTGTGTGCCAGGCTTTGTGATGCTTTCCGCCATATTCCGTAGCCATGTGGCGCGTGATCTGAAACAGTTGAATAATCTGCAACATACGATGATATCATGCGAAAGTACAAAGTATCCCCAATCCCCACCCTGGGTGACTACCAAAACACGATCAGTCTACTGTTGGAAGAACTTTGATGACGTAAACTCACCATACTCGTCGTATCCCAACGACAGCATCAACTTATGTGCAACCTATCCGTAGAAATGAGTAATTGAACGCACATTATATAGAAGAGAACATACCTCGGCGTACTGTTCGATTGCAAAGCCTTGCTTTCGAGGAGCCTCAGAAAACCCATACCCAGGTAAACTAAGCGCCACTACATGGAAGCTGGGATGGTTGGGGGATGAAGCAGTCAACAGAGGCAGTAACTTGCGGGCCTCGTGGAAAGTTCCGGGCCCTAGGCGCTGTATTATGAGTCTTGGAACACATGTCAGGACAAACCATACATACATCCATGGCAATAGAGTAAGGGAATTGCGTTCGTCGCGATGCTCTTCTTGTGCACGTAGTGGATGTTGAGCGTCCCAAAGTTGTCAACGTCGATGTCTCGCGTGAACATGGGTAGCTCGTCGTTGAGTTCCTTCTCGTGCTTGCGCCAGTCGTACCCGTTCTTCCATCGTTCCACTAATCTCTGGATGTCGGCAAGAGGTGCACCGTATTTCCAGGCTGCATCCTCGAGCTCATCGGGGAACGTAGAGAGTTCGAGTTTTCTGCGGAGCAGATCAAGCTTACCGTCAGAAACGGAGATTGTGAATGGCACCTCGGTCATTGCGATCGTGAAGTAAGAAGTTAGGCAACTCACGTCGGCTGTCAACGTTTCAACTATTATATGCCGTATCTTTGGATCTAGTAGGAGAATCCCACGGTGTACCGGTTTTCTCCGGGACTCGTACCGAGTGTGGTAACCGCAGGAAATTCAACCGGATCCCAATTGGTAACAGGTTCGTATCGACGTCGACATTGATCGCATGGGAGGGACGGAGCGGAGGGTTCGGCTGCTAGCGCTCACCATCAGGTTTGCCGCCAGCACATCGCGCGCGCGCGCGCCTGATGTGCATCTCGGAGCGACCCGTATATCGTGTCCGTATACGTTTAACGAGTTTCCGCATAAAACGGCGAAATTGTCGCAGATGGCCCATTGCAAACTCATCAGCTGTGGGGAAGAATATCCATATCAGGAAATGATGACGTATGAAGGCTCCGTCGGGTTTTTGCGCAAAGGCGGGAATGATTTCGGTGCGGTGATCTAGCGCTTTGTCGCAAGCGCAATGCGACCGTGGTGTACGCGAGTAAGCATTACTACTGGCGTACTAACTGGAGAGTTATCGACAGAAGAGATAATCTCATCGGCACTTCTTCGATTGGCACCCCCGCAAGCGCCACAGTCGTGCTTCCAGGCACTGCAGATGGGCAGAGTCGGACCTCGACGCGAGGTCGGTGCTAGGACAAAGCGACAAGTTGACGAGGTATCTCAAACTTTCTACAGCAGGTGTCAATGGAGCTGAAACGTGGACGGGCAGACACGGATCGCTCATCGGCTGTGGTTTGCAAAAAGGTACCACATCAACAGAAGCAAGAAAAGGTTGTTTTCGTGATACAAGATGAGGGTCAGATCGCACAAGGCAGGAGGGGAGGCATTGGACCAGGGGCATACGCGAGGCCTTGAGGCCGAGATGGATCTGTTCTAGCGCATATGGGGAATAGTGCGTTGAGACGCATGGAAGCACCCGCCTGTATCGGCGGAGAGCGAGGCGAGTAATGCGCACTTCATCTCGTGAAAAGAAGTTATGAGCCACACTGGGTGTAACTGTATTTAATTGGGTGACACGAAAGATGTCCTAATTCGGCGATCACCAGTGCCTTTTGATCTCGATCTGACCACGTGGGGTTGCAGATCTCGATCGTGAGATGTGAATCTAATTGAAATGAACCTGATTTTGCTCGCAACCTTTCCTTTTACTCACACTTTTAGTTCCTCTTCTTTCCACTCTCATCTTCGAACGTCTCCTCCTCGCCATCCTCTTTCTTTTTTCTTCTCTTTTTTCTTTTCTTTTTCTGTCTGCCACTGCTGAGCTCTCTCGAAGATGAATGTCTCTGATCTCCTCCAGGACTCTCCCTCTCAGCACCGGAGACGGCCGCCTGTGGTCCAACACGAGTCCCCGCCGCCGACCCAATCAACCCCAGCATCTCTCCCCTCCGCCTCTGTTTCTCCCCAATCACAGCACCAGCTACAGCACCCGCACCCACACCAGCATCCTCCTCAGCCTCCGCCCGTCCCACAAGCCCCGTATCCCCCTCAGCCCAGCGCATACTACCCATCCCACTCCTCCTTTCGGCCGGACCCTCCCCCGATGCACCGTATCACCCCGCGTCCGCCTTCACAGATCCAGCCCTCCCCTATCGATCCCACCCCCGCCATGGCTAGCTTGCAACATCCATCGCCCTCCGCGCCCCCACCTCACGTGCACCCTCACACTTCCTGGGGTCCTCCACCGGCACCGCGTCAGGGGTCCTCCCCTCTCGCAGTGTCCAATTTGGGGCCAGGCCCAGCGTCACACCATTCCCGCCCGTCCCACCACCAGCAACCTCCTGCTCAAATCAAACCGGCTATGCCCGGCTCAGGTATGCTTCCCTCCCACTGCCCCCTCTGGATAGGCGCTGATCGTATCTCTTATCTTACCCGTCGCCTTCGATTCGGCGTTTGCGCGTCTTTTTTTCTCATGCGGTAATCCGCCTCTTAGACCGCAGTCCCGTAGTGCAGCGTGGACATGCAAGCGGCAGCTCGACACCTTCAAACATTGGTGCGTCCTCTCGATCGCGCCCTTTGTTTCTTTAGTCACACTTTATTTTGCCCCGCGCCGCGTCCTTGCTTCCCGCTACAGCCGCCCACTCCCCTCCTTCGAAGCCCTTGTTGACGACTGCTGCTGGCGTCCTCATCCTAGATAAACGCACTGCCGATGAGCAAATGGCTAGACCTGCTATACAGGCGCAAGTCCAAGCGCATGGTCCATCTTCTGCCCATCCCAACACCAGCCCTGGTGCCAGTTTCAAATCCGGGAGGGATAGGGAAAAGGAATGGGAACGTCAACAAGAGGATATGGATATCATTCGTCATGCAGCCAGAGAACGTGTCGTGGGTGGCTCTTACGACAGAGAACGAGAGAGGGAAAGGGCCCTCCCATCTCCGCGCGAACGTTCGCTTGCATCTCCCCATGAGCGGTCCCTCACATCTCCCCATGATCGCCCCATCCCTTCCGCTCATGATCGACCAATCCCTTCTGCTCATGAGCGTGACCGCCCTCTACACCACATGCATAGAATGTCTCCGCTCGCTCGTGCACCCCCTGCACAGGCGCCTCCCCCCATGCGAACACCTGCGCAAGTACAACAGTCACCTCCGGGTCCAAGCCATCGCATGGCCGTAGGACCTCCTCCACATGATCGCATACCTCCGAACGAGCGAGACCGGATGCCCCCCCTCTCTCACGAACGCCCACCACATGATAGGGATCGCATACATCCACCACCTCCCTTCTCGCATCCACACAGACAAGGTCCCCCCCTACTCCCTGGGCAGGGCCAATTCCAGGCACATCCTCCTGAGTGGGACCCAGCGCGCGAGCGCGACATGGCTGTCGCTCGCGAACGGGAACGAGAGTTGGTTCGAGAACGGGACATGTCGATGAGCGTGGGTGGTCCTCCACGTGACTTGGTTCGGGAGAAAGACCT
This sequence comes from Boletus rufocinnamomeus, assembly GCA_038092675.1. NCBI lineage: Eukaryota > Fungi > Basidiomycota > Agaricomycetes > Boletales > Boletaceae > Boletus > Boletus rufocinnamomeus. The sequence goes on along the minus strand of JBBPQV010001266.1, from coordinate 5,524 downwards.
GGATCCGACGCGCGACCCCGAATATGGGTATCACCCCGATCATGACCGGACTGCTTATCTAAGAGAGCGGGAGCGCCAACGACTGAGAGAGGCGTCGAGGGACCCGGGCATGCTTCTTTCACAACGCGAACGCGACGTGATCCCGCCGGCTCAGAGGGACGTCGCCGTTCAAAGGGAAAGGGAGAGGGAAATGCACTCCGTGCGCGACCGAGAGAGGATGATGGAACGCGAACGTGAGCTGATGTCGAGGGAGATGGAGGGAATGCCGATGTCACAACGAGAACGGGACATGCGAGAGCGGGAGATGCATATACAGCGTGAACGTGAGCGCGTCGCCGGGTTACACCGCGAAGGGGAAACTGGACCGGGGATGCCGCCTCGGGGTCACGATCGCGAGAGGGAGAGAGACCGCGAACGTCGCACACATTCCCGTATGCCATCACCTCATGGGATGAACATTGGCGGGGCAGGCGTATCACCCCTTATCAGCACGAATACGACTGGACCAGGTGCCCCCGGGCCACACCACCCTCCACCACCACCACACGATTACCCTCGGGAACGCGAACTTCAATTTATGAACGAGCGCGAACGGCAACTCGCCTGGGAACGGGACAGAGAGCGCGAGATGGACCGTCGACAATACCGCGAGAGGATGCCTATCCCCGACCGCGAACGTATGGGGATGCCCGTTCCAGAACGCGACAACGAGCGCATCGCATCCGCTGACATGGAGCGCGCAATGGCCGAACGAGACAGGGCGATATTCGAACGCGAGCGCATGGCTCTCTCAGATAGAGATCGTGCCTTCCACGAACGGGATAGGCTCGAGAGGGAACGGATGGTAGAGAGGGACAGAGTTTTCCCCGAGCGGGAACGCATGGTCATCAGCGACAGGGATCGTGTCATGCATGAACGGGAACGCCCCCTACCCCCCGAACAACGCGGCACTCTGGAACGTGAAAGGATCATTCTGGAACGCCCTGGTGATCGTGAGCGCAGACCTCACCCATTTGACATGGTAGAACGTGAACGAGCGGAGGCATTCGAGCGTGAACGTCTTGAAGCAATGGAGAGGGACCGGGAAAGGGGAATCGAGGCCGCTAGCACGAGCGGAGCTGGACCTTCCAGGGACAGGGAAGGCGACAAGGATCGAAAGGTTGTCGACGTACCGATGGTTGAGCGTGAACGTGACGAACATCCCGTTGGACCTGGAGCCGACCGGGAAATGGATGAGAAACGAGAGAGGGAGCGATTAGAACTCATGGAGCGCGAGCGGGGTGGTGGGATGGACAGAGAGCGGGAGCCGACGAATGCCCCAAACCGCGAGGGAGAGCATACAGAAGCTGAACGTGAACGACTCGAGACCAGGGAACGCTTCGAGATGATTCAACGAGAACTCAGCGAGCTCATTGAACGCGAGAGAGTCGGAGGACTCGATATCGTGGAGCGCGAGCGTCTCGCGAGGTTGGAACGTGAAAGTTTCGAGCTACTCGAGCGCGAGAGATTGGAGATGCTCGAACGTGAGCGGTTGGAGATGCTTGAACGTATGCCCAGTGCCGAGGAACTCGCGAAGGCCAGGAAGGAAAGAGAGACGAAGCCGTTTGTCAGTCTTGGAACATATGTTTGGCCACGGACGCCCTTTCCTTACTATTTCCCGGAATGGATTCCTACACCTATCGTTGAAGAGGACAAGTCAATCGAGGCCAAAGCCACGGAGGCTGGCTCTAGCTCAGGCTCATTGGTTCCTACTTCCGCACCGCAGCCTGCCCCTGCAGCGACCCAGATACCGACTGAACTCCGCCTTACAATTCTTGTTCCACCATCTTTTCTACCACCTGCAAGACCTCAGAAGTTCCGCCTTTGGGGGGGTGGTCTACCTCCCCCGCCACCTTTCCCATTCACTCCGTCGATATACTCATTCTCGCGACGCCGTGTCTACACAGACGACTCCGACGTCATCCAGTGCGCCGTGCACGCAGGCCTATTGACATGGAGCGGTATCGCTGGGGCAAAGAAGGAGGGTCGAACGATACGCGTCGTACTCGCACTTGTACCTACGCTGGCTTCGGCCTCTGGAGCTGTCAAAAGCGGGCAAAGCGATAGTCGCGTTGGTATGAACGGCATCAGTGCCAATGGCCACGTGAACGGAACTGCTAGTGTTCCTCGCACGCGCACCAGTACACCTCTCCCACCGCCAACTTCCTCGGCTCCTTCCACGTCTTCCTCGAATAACGACCCTCAGCCGCCCGGTTATGCTGGCGGCGTTTGGGCGAGCCGTTTCATTGGTGGATGGGGTGAGTCATTCTACGGCGAAGAGAACGCTGGGAGAGGTGATAGTGCTGGCCGAATGACGAGTTTTGAAGAAGCCGAAGATGATGGAAGAGGGTGTGTCAGCTGCGGGTGGGGATGGGGCCATGACGGGAGCGCGTTTGAGGTCATCAGCGTCGATGTCGTCGAGGTTTGTTCCCTTATCGCCTATCACCGATGTATCCCCTGACTAACGCGTCGCTTCAGCAAAACGCACACGTCGCGCCTGGTCTTGGGATTCGCAATCGTGCACAGCGGTTGGCAGAATATGCACAGCGTCGCGCTGACATTCTTGGTCTTCCCGTACCGCCATCTCCACCGCTCTTTGATGTGACGAATACGCCAAAGAGGCGGAGGCTTAACGTTGACTTTGCGGAAATGAAAAAGGCGGGGTTGAGCGAGATGACAGCAATCGCCAAGGAAGCGAGGAAGATGCAGGCGATGACGATCTCCTTTGGTGTTCCCGATCGGGGTAAGAGCAAAACTGGGATTGGGTATGTTTCGTTTCCTACTCGCCCCCCATCCCCAGACTGATTCATCTGGGGTGCATATATACAGGTTCAAGTACGACGCGCAGGTGGTACAGTGCGCGCTCTTCCCTCACCTTCACCAAGGGTCGATAGTCGATCCACCACCACCCAAGCGCCGGAAGATTGTTGTGGCTCGGGAAAATCAAGCTGACGGCGACGTGGAGATGGATTCTGCTGATGATCCAGGACGGGGAATCGTGCTCGAAAGCTCGAAAGAGACTTATCTCATCACTCGGAGTATGCACGAAGGGAAGGAGCGATACACACTATCAGTGCTCGACCCGCGCGAATGCCTCGCTGATACGCCGCCATCGATACCACCGACAGACGCTGCCTCAAAAACCCAAGTCATTCCCCAACCCTCCTCGTTCCCCGAGCTACCTTCCGAGGAACGAAAAACGTCTGCTGATGACCTGCCGCCTTCGAATGGCGCTACGACTGATCCTCCCGAGTCTGGCATGTCCCAGGACTCTAAATCCAAGGGTAAAGAGACCGACGCGTCGTCGAAACCCCCATCCATACCTTGCCCCCCTGCGACCCTAAAGTCCACAGTTCGCGTCCTACGACCGAACCTCCTCGATGAAGACTTCACTTTTGAGAATGACATTATCATCATCAAGAGCGCCCAACACCACATGGACGACGGGAAAATGGTTGTGGACGGAGACGGGGACGTACTCAAAATGAGGGTGTTGAGATGGAGATGGTACTTGACGTCATGACGCTACTGAGATCTTGTAAGGTCTGTCTCGTTAAAAAAGCTCGCGGAACGCTTTCGATTGGGACGATGTTATCTCGTCTAGCTATCTATTTCGTAGGAGAGCATGTATAGAATACTATACGCGTTCGGTTTTTCAATGCATAATTTACTCTTTATGCGTTCGATAGGCTTTTCAGAGGCGTAGTGTGTTGTCCTTGTGTAATTGCTGGATGAGACGCGGAGGTTGTCGCTTGGGGACGGTTGACGGCATTGAACCAAGCTGTACTGACACGATGCACAGTCGGTCAATGCAAGGGTCATCATTAAATACTACCATCTTTGGTCAACTTGCGAAACATCATCCGGCTTGTTATGCATGGTCGATATTGTAGCATCCTGAAGGGGAAAAAATGATGCATTTTGATGTCGAAGGCATGCTGTTGCACATAAATGTACTCATACGGTGCCATGCATACATAGTGGTGCTCCTGGCAGGGAGCTGCGTGGGAGGTAAGGACAAGTACACATTTATTTCTAGGAAAAAAATGGTGTTAGTCGAACCAAATACTGCGTTTATGACAAGCTTATACCAACCAAGATGATACCGTCGAACCTCTGCTTGAACCAAGACATCGTGTCGTCCTTGGTGACGCGGTGTTGGAAGCCAACGCGAGCCTTGCGTTCTTTTCTCCTTGCGACACGCATTCCCGGTCTCCCCATAACCACGTAAAAGTCCATACCGAAAATACCGATACCAGGATCATATCTCGCACCGAGATCGATGTGCTCCTGGATACCGAAACCAAAGTTGCCCGTGTCCGAAAAGTTCTTCCGTCTCAACTCGTACTCCTTCACTTTGAGACCACGTTCGAGGATCTCCTCGGCTTTGGGTCCACGGATGGTGACGTGGACAGCGATTTTTTCGTTTCGACGGATACCAAAGGTACGGACGGTGTACCGGGCTTTGGAGGTCACGGGCGTTTGGCCGGTCAGTTGTTCCAAGACTTTGGATGCACGGGTCAGGCGATCACCCGATTCACCGACACAGATGTCTGTTCAAAGGATACCGGTTCGGTCTCACTCTCGTGTTCGGTCATACAGTAAAGACGACGTGAACGTACTGATGACGAGCTTCTCGATTCGGAGCTCTTTCATGGGGTTGGTTGGGGTCGTCTTTTGCTCGGCCTGAGCAAAACGTTCAGTACTAGAGGAATGAGAGACATTCGGCTGGGAAAACTTGCCATGGCGGTCGTCGTTTCGGCGTTATCTTGTCGCTGTCGAAAGTGGGATTGGCCCTTTTGCTAGTCGTGTCCGTCTTTGGTGAGAGTGGCTGAAACCCTAATCTCGTCTGCTGTGTAGTCATTCGGCGTTTGCCGGAAATCCAAAAGCAGTCATCCCCTGTCTCTTACCACAAAACAAGACTACACGCTCATGTGTGATAATGTACAACGTTAGAATACGGTAAAAGTGATACGAGCCTGCCCAACGAAAACACCAAGTTCATTATTTCGTTCCTGCAAACAGCCTGACACCTTCACCATCAGCAACTCCAATGATTTGAGCCCGCCCAGAACGCGTAAGTATATTTATCGCTCTGCGCAGAAGCGGAACTGGTAACCCAGAGAGGGGAGATGGGATAGGTGGATCCGTTATTTCGTAAAACGTTAATATGGTGTTCAACTGCCCCGACGCCGTCGCCTTTGACACAAGATGGGGTCAGCATGCATCGAAAGGGAGAAAAAAGGATGGTAAAGAATCACCCATGCGTGTAGAGCCTCTGCCCATTCCTCGGGTTGTCTCCAGAGTACCAATACAGATCGCGTTTGCTTCGCAGGCTCGTAGACTGCCACATTCTTCGACACGAGTGTGGCAATTAACGATGAGAGATAAGAAGGGGGCACACGACCTAACCGGTAAAGTAGTATTCAAAGAGTCGACCTGAATGAAACGTCTGCGGGTGCGAGTGACTTACGGTTTATTCGTT
>JBBPQV010001265.1:0-11243 GCA_038092675.1 Boletus rufocinnamomeus | reverse complement strand
GACGACGAAGAGATGGCCGAGGCTGTTGTAGCGGAGTCTTCCCGTCGGGCGTTGACGGAGGTGTTGGGCGCTGAACGACGGGATCGTATTCTGTCGGCGCTGTACCTGGCGAGACAAGACGCCGTCAACGTCGTCCGACAGTCGTCCATCCGTATCTGGAAGGCGCTGGTGCACAACACGCCTAGAACAGGTGAGGACGATTCTATACGAGGGGAAAAAATCAACTCATGCACATGTTTCTTCCCTTTTCCTAGTTCGCGAGATTTTGCCCGAGTTGGTTAGTCAGCTTGTAAAGCTGTGTTCGAGCGACGAGTTTGAGCAGCAAGAGGTCAGTACCGTCATGTTTTTTTTTCCTCGTCGGATCGCGTGTTCCTCAGCTGATGGGAGCGTAGACTGCAACGCGTACAACCGCCGAGCTGTGTCGCAAGTTTGGCGAAAAAATTTTGGGCGAGATCATTCCGAATTTGCAAAATACGGTCACGTCGCCTGATGCACGTACCCGGCATGGTGTATGCCTCATGTTGTCGGACATCATGTAGGCCCATCCTTTACCTCTGATGCCGTTTTTTTTGTGTTGACGGTTTTGTAGGGAGAGTACGACCGATGCGCAGCGCGAGGGCCATGAGAGCGATATTATCCACATGGTCCGGACCTCGCTCGTCGATGACGATGCGAGTGTCAGGACGGCGGCGGCGAAAGCCTTCGACACGCTTCAGGAGCATATCGGGGCCAAGGCTATCGATCAGACGATACCTACCTTACTGGAAGCTCTCCGTCAACCTGGTGAGAGTTCTGGGACCGCACTCCAGGCTCTTCGGGAGGTCATGTCGGTGAGTAGCTGCTAAGAGGAGAAAATGACTAGCGTTCTGATGCGTGCATGCGTTAGGTTCGGGCAGCGACGGTGTTCCCCGTGTTGATTCCTACGTTGATTGCGACCCCAATGACGGTGTTCAATGCACACGCGCTTGCGTCCCTCGTGACTGTGGCTGGTAACGCGCTCAGCAAGCGCCTGACGGTCATCTTGAATGCATTGGTCAAGGTGCTGGAGGAAGAAAAGGACGAAGAATTGCTTGCTGCTTTGGACGAGGCATTGCGTGCATTGTTTGGATCGATCGGCGATCCAGAAGGGTTGAATACGTTGATGCTACTACTGCTTGGATGGTACGCCCGTTTGGTCTCGATGACGCGTTCTTTTCTGGTACTATTCTGACTTGTGATGTAACAGGACAAAGAGCGATGCACCAACGCGGCGTGCTAGCGCTTGCGAACTATTTTCCGTCTTTTGCGAGGAATCCGAACTCGATTCGTCTTTATACCGAGTGGATTGGGTTCGACAACTGATCTCCCTGTTTGACGATCTCGAGGTCGACGTTCATACGGCGGCGTGGAAGGCGTTTGATACGTTTGTCAAGTCTGTGCCCAAGGACGAACTGGAGCCGTTGGTCGTTCCGCTTCGCCGGACTATCGAAGGGACAGGCGCCCCAGGGCGGTCCGTGCCTGGGTTCAGCTTGCCCAAGGGTGTGGCACCCGCTGTGCCCGTCATCATTGCAGGTCTCACCACGGGAAGCAACGAACAACGTGAAAACGCAGCGTATGCGATCGGAGACCTCGTTGAGCGCACTGACGAATCTGCCATCAAACCGTTCGTCGTCCCCTTTACTGGTCCGCTCATCCGTGTTGCAACGCAAGCGACAACCTATCCACCCGGTGTCAAGACTGCGATCCTGTCCGCGCTCGCTGTGATGTTGGAGAGGATACCGAACCACGTCAAGCCGTTCTTCCCGCAGTTGCAGAGGACGTTTGTCAAGTCCATCAGCGATCCGTCGAGCATCGTCGTGCGCACGCGCGCTGCGGATGCGCTTGGCGTTCTGATGCGCAGTCAACCGCGTGTGGATCCGGTGGTGACGGAGCTCATCGGGGGTGCACGAGGGAGCGAGGAGGAAATTGCGGCGAGCTTTGTGTTGGCGTTGTCGCACGTCGTTCAGAGTGCGGACGTGCACGGCGGTGTGGGTGACAAGGCCAGGGAGACCTGTGTTGAATTAGTACATGAAGCGTTCCGTGGGACGCATGAAGGTACGGCAGGGGGGGTTTTCTCGATGACTGTATCAGTACTCATGCGTTTGATGTGTGTGACAGATCATTACATCCAAGCGATGGCGAATCTCGTCGCATCATTGTCTACGAACGCACGGTCACTCAAGTCGGTCGTAAAGTGAGGTTTTTCTTTCTTTGCATTATGACGATACGATCATCCCACAACTTTCGTTAGCGCGTATCTCGTCTCCGGAACGCCTCCATCAGCGTTATCGTCTCACACCATCCTTGCGGTCCTCAGGCCCGAGGACGCTGATGAGCGAATCCGGCCCGACGAGACGCTGTTCGCCAAACAAGGGGTATTGCGCAGCGTGGCGCTCAAGGTCAAGGAGAGCGCGGCCAACGAGCGGCCTGCGATTTCGCGTCCGGCGCGGGATGCACGGGAGATATTGAAAGAGATGGCAGCGGAGGGGGAAGAAAGTTTGGTGGGGATATTCTGAGTCGAATCTAGTAGTCGTCGTGTGTGGTCTTTCCATAGATGTTGCGACTTGGAGGGCCCACCCAGTTGGAAAATAAGATATGTTGGCATCAAAGCATGCTGTGGTGCTTACCTTTGGGCGAACTGCAAAGATTGCACCTAACGATCACTTCACGTTCAGTAGTTGGCCAAAACTAACTTTGTAATTGCATACACGCTTGGCTGCCAGCCCTGCGGAGGATCTTACAATTGGAGCCACTGGGATACATCAAACAGGAGCATATACTCCCATATGTGCCCGTGAATTGTGCTTCTTCATGAAACGAATAAGATATAGGGTGAAATGCACGGCTGCACATGCCGCCTCTTGTCCGAAGCGATCCTGATAGGTGACACCAAATAGACGGGTAGTGCGAGGGCCTACAAACGCCGTCTCTTGCGTGGATGCCCGGCATACATTTCTGCTGTCGTCATTCTAAATTTCAGTTGCTCGCCTGATAGCGGTACATAGGCACGATCGCTTTCGCAGGGCCTGTTCGAGTCCGACACGTTAGCCAGTGAAGCGACCCCATCGTTATTTGCAGATTCTGGTAGCGGGTTGAGCAACCCTCCAATAGCAGCGCCGTATACGTTCAATAACTTACCCTCGTCGCAATGAACGAACCGAAGGTGTTGTTCGTCCATAAAAAGTGCATCGTGGAGCTTGCCCACATCCTCTGCACTGAGGCCAGATACTCCTTTGTCTCTATCCCGGGAAACGTCTTGTGGCCAATTGATGATCTTGTATCCTTTCTTCAGCAGGTCTCCGTCAAGTGTGGACCACGGTAGCCGACCGTTAGACAGCTTAAAGCCGATATCACCTGCATACATGGTGGTTGACTGATTTAGCACGTGTGATGCGATGAAATGACTCACGTAGCATTTCGACGAGTTTTTGTTTTATTTTATCGATCTTGCGGATTTTTTTAGGGTCTCCCTTTGATGTGGATCGGAACACTGAGGTTGAAGGTTCGATCCGGGAAGCATTCCTGTAGGCGAATGATGACCATTAATTCTAGACTCATCTCTTGTAATAGCTGGAATGTCGCTCAACCACAGCAAATGGGGGACGATTTTGGTACTTTCACGACGGAAGATGATTCAGCAATCACAAGAGGAACACTGACGTCAAGTTCCAATCTGGATCCGCTATGCTTTCCAGACCATTCCGTGGAGTGTTCCGTATGTGCTGAGGTGAGCTTGAAGGGATGAGGTCACCAGGAACACGAAGCCCGGATAAAGTTGCAAGATCAACCTATAAAAAATAGCTTGATTACATACATGGACGATAGATGAACGTTCATACTTGTTTGCGTAGCCATAGTTCGAATATGCGCTGACGTTCATCATGCCTGAGTGAAAGGTCCGGAAGGACGTACTGCATATCCAGTTCATCCGACATGAATGCTATTCGCAAAGAACCATCCTCGTTCTGATGTGGGTTCTGTATAGGGAGGTGAGGGGATGGATTGGGAACCAAGGTAGGTGCAGTGAGATGAAGTTGTGCAGATGACTTTGAAGAATCACGAGTAAATTAATGGGAAGTCAAGTCTTGCAATTGCTCACACCAGGAACGAGATTCAACACTTGTTCAGTGCCGTGATTGCGCGTGGAGTACGGTGGGGGCGGTTGGAGGGCAGCTTGGGTGCAACGTAGTAGGGGGTTGTGCACGCTGAACAGAGCCTGGCGTGTCTGTGAGAGTGGAGAGAATGATGAGTACGAATGATGAGGCACAACTGACAAGTGTCATTACCGCACTCTCGACGGAACCCAACCAAGGTACTCGCCATAAATATATCTTTCGCCGTCCTGCCGATGCCACGAATTCACCAGAGGGTGAGAAACAAACGGCTTTTACAGCAGTAGGATGTTGTAGATGTTGACCAACAGGATTACCAGAATTTGTGTCCCAGAAGCGCACAGTCCCATCCAAGGACGCGCTTGCAAGGATCGATCCATCTAGAGGGAAGGAGAGGGAGCGTATGACGTTGGTGTGACCCGTCCAGGGATGTCCGATTTGTTCCCCTGTATCGGAATTCCAACAGCGAATCGTTTTGTCGGCCGAGGCAGAGAAGAGCCTGCTGCCATCATGTGACCACAGCACACAATAGGCCCAGTCTTCATGGCCCTTCAACGGACCAAGGAGGAACTGCCCACTCTTGACGTTATACACATAGATGTTGCCGCCGTCAGTGCAACATGCGAGTCTATCCCCATCGGGAGAGAATGAGGTGGAGAGAACAACATCGTCGTCATCTAGACGGATATCATCTGCGACCACTCCCCCTTCCATAGTGTAAATAGCGATGGTCCCGTCAACAACTGCAATGAGTCGATCATCCGGCGATCCGGAGAGGCTGGGCATCTCTCCCAGGTGAGTCCATCTTTGGACCAGTTTGTGCGATTCGACGTCCCACACTTTCATCTGCCCATCCTCACCACCGCTAATGATCTTTGTGCCATCTCGGGTTGCAGCAAGATCCCATACCGCATTCCCGTGCTCCATTGATGTGCCTTCTTGCTCCCCGATTTCCAAATTCCAGACCCTCACAATCCCATCTTTGGAGCCAGTGACAACTCGTCGTCCGTCGGGGAGATACGCGAACTTGAAGGGATCGACATCATTTATTGAGAATACTAGATGTGGCTGAGGACCATCGTCGCTGGACATGATGATGCTTTGGCAGGCTAGGTTGTCGGCGTGTTTGCAATGATGGAGAGTAATTTTTCACACCAGCATGCTGGAACATTCAAGTTATTTAGTGTTTATGTAATAAAAGAAATCATTTAATTTTCTCCCACTACACAGCCTGGTTTGACAGTCCAGTGTCCCCTCCATCTTCTTTCAATGCCTCCGGAACCTGCCAAGGGCGGGTCGAAACGCAAAGCGAGTCGTAGAGAGATTGAGGAGTACGGATTTGACGGGGGCCACGCACGCGAAATAGAACCGAAGAATGGGCAGATCTCATGCGCCGAGTGTAGGAGGTATGATCACCGCGCATGTTATGCACCCCTTTCCACATTCTGACCCAATGGCATACCTGGAAGATTGAAGATAAAGTGTGACAAGCAAATCCCCTGCCAACCATGCCAGGTAGGTCTTTGCTCGTGTTTGTCGAGCAATACATTATTCAATTCTCTGTCGCGCAGAGGAGGGGTTGCGCAGCACTGTGTCCGAATGGTTCGTTGTTTTGTTGTCCCAGTATTCTGCTTGCATAATGACGAGGTTTTCAACAGGCAGCTTGTCTACTGATCGAGGGACCCGGTACAACAATGTAACCTCTTTACTGGCAATCTCCTTCTAAGCGCCTCATGTCAGGTTCCTTCTCGCGGCCACCGAGCACCTTCATCGCCGGATAGCCAAAATGAGCGAGCGGATCCGGCAACTCGAAGATGCCTTAAGCGAACCCCAGGCTCAGCACTCAACGGAGCCTCACCCACTCCTTCGCGAAGGCCATTTAGGAGTCAATCACAAAGACGACGAATCATTCATCCCACCCGATGAGTCCGGGACTTCAAGCCATCCTCCAGAAGTGTTGGACGCTTTCGGAACGCTTTCAATCACCGACCATGGTATATCACGCTTCTTTGGACCTACCGGTGGATCGGAGGTGAGTTTCCCCTTGACGATTGTGCACGTTTCCGTGTTAAGCATATTAACCTGGATCCCCGCTTTATGTTAGTGTCTCTTGATGGCAAGTTCCCATCCTTTTTAAGTTGAACATCCACGTTGATCTCATCACCATCAGTCTGATAACATAGCCCAGCAAGACGCGGCGGGCTCTTCGATACCACATTCGGCAAGGGACTCGGAGACTCCCCCGTTACCTCAGGAGCTTCGAATGTTTTCGCAGGCGTTTCCGTTTACACCAATGGGTCCAACTAATGCCGTCCGCGAATTGATAGAAGGGCAGTTGCCGAACTGGGAACGCGCAAGTTACCTAACGCAAACGTACTGTGAACAGGCTGGTGGGCTATCCCATGGTGTAAGCAAGGACCAGATCGTGGACGAGCTCCTTCCGATATATTACTCGAATGGACCCCTTAAGACGACGGATGATAACAAAAGCGCCCATGAACTTGCGTTGCTCTTCCTCGTTTTCGCCCTTGGTGCACTTGTTGATCTTACGCAGGACCCAGCGAATGCAGAAGCAGAACATTATCATCAGATAGCGCACGCGGCTATTTGTTTGCAGTCCGTGTTGGAAAAGCCGTCCTTAGTGACCATTCAAGCACTCCATATGTTCAGTATTTACAACGCCATGAGTGGAAATGAATTGTCAGCGAAAGAGACCAGCATGGAGACCACATGGTCATTGAATGCTTTCGCTGCGCATCTGTCCCAAACCGTGTGTCTTATCTCCTGAGAGACGTCCTGTTATTGATGCTTATTCGTTTCCATTTACCAGGTTGGACTCCGTGGGTATCCCGTCCAGATTTAAAAAAGTATTAGGACCTGACCTGTGAGGTTAGATCGGGATAGTGTAAGATGGGGCTTGCCTGACAAAATTGTACAACGGCGCCGTATTCTCTTTTGGAGTCTGTTCGTTGCGGATGCTTGGCATGTAGGTAAATGTTGTAGGGTTTGATACCCATCTGGCTGAAATCTTGTCTACCTTGAAGAGCCTCAATACAGGCAGACCGCCATGCTTCTCCCTCGCTTACATTGATTGCCGATTTCCAGGGAGTGGGAATTCCAGCGAGAAAGGTGGGACTGACTTTCATGGTATGTGTGCGTGGTTATGTGCTTCGTTGACCGTTTCGTAACAAAACATTTTTGTCTGCAGTGGAGTCGTGGGGTTACCGTTTTGCATCGGAGTGTGTGGCTGAAGTTGCTGCACGGACCTTGACTGCCGAGATACCTAGCTATGCAACGATCTTGGAACTCGATCGTAAAGTGCGCCAGTTCCCCATATCTGATTATGCGGCGCGTGTAGTTTCGTCGGCAGCTGCCCCTGTGTCGACCATTGGCACAGAAGACTTGTCAATTTCTGAGTCCATGAGCCATTTTGTTATGGCGCATACACGAGAAGTTCGTAAGTCGCGTTCTTTCAGTGTCTAGGACAAGCAGTCACCCATCACGGTATCACATGTCAGTCTTGCTTTATATACATCGAAGTTTCTTCGCACAGGCCATCATAGAAAATCCCGTCAATCCTCTGAAGAGTCAATATGCGCCGTCGTTCCTCGCCGCTTATCGGGCCTCTTCGACTATACTGCGGACAATAGGAGCACAGTACACAATCCATCCTCGTCTTTGTGCGCGAATCTGGACGATTTGGACGTATGGTTTCTCGGCAGCGGTTCGGAGATCATTCGTTGCATTGTTTGTCGTTGACTGATGGTTTGGACACAGATTGTCTTTGGTACTATTGTGACTCGTGGACCTCGCTCTCCCCCGGCGTCCAACGCAATTAAGGAGCTCGATGAGGCCTGTGCGCTCTTCGCAAAAGTCGCCTGCCATAGTCGCAGGGCAGCGAAAGCGCTTGTAAGATCTACTCTAACTGAGCATCAGTTCTCGCTTCGCTCACTGGACCATTCTTACAGCCAATCCTAACTAAGCTAAGTGAGAAGGCGCGCGACGCACTGGCTGCATCTCAGAACGATAAGGCGTCTTCCCAATTGGGACAACAGTGGTTAGTCAATGAAGAGGGTGACGACGACGAACTGGCAATTTTTGCTGGGAGAACGCGGTTTGTGTCGACTCGGCGCCTGCCAAAATCGAAGCAAGCATGTGAAGGGGTACCGTACCCAGGCAGCCTCCCAGAACCATCTGTCCCACAGTTGTGCCCACCCGAGGGTTCGACCTCCTCTGTAGACTGCTGGGCCCATACCGAGTTGGATCAATGGCCCTATCCGGTCTGCCCTGCAGAGTACACCAACACGAGCATTCATCTACAATCCCACTATCCATACACACCGCAACATCACCCCCCTCTCCATCCCCCACCGCTAGCACCTACGTCTCAGCCCCAATTTGCTCCTCAGCATACGGTGCACGAACACTCAACAATGACAACGCCGTCCTATTCATGGACCCAGCAATCCTCGGGGGTCTCCAGCCAGTTTAGCTCGGCAAGTTATTCGGCGGCGAACGCATCGCAATCACACGGATTTTCGGACCACCATCCACATGTCTACGAACAATTGTCTGCGCCGCCTACGAATGCATACCAACAGCCGCAGCCGTCACAGCAGCCACAGACACAAGCCATGCAGTCGGCAGCGCCTTCAGAGCTGACTGAGCTCGGGTTGGTCTCTCAAGATTCACGGCTGGATGAACTCTGGACGTCGTTTATGCGTGACTCGGGATATTTTGAAGGGTTTGGTTATCGAAATCGGTAAAGGGCGGGCTTTCAGGGGGCCAAGGGGCCCCTGAACGATTGGAGCTAGCATTCAGCGTCGTTTCATCCTTTTTTAGCGTGTTTGTGGGAACTTGAGGTACTGTACTTTTGTTCGTGGAGTTTAGTCACGCGGCTTGTGGATATGCAAAGTAAAGTTTGCTCCTCGCTTTACAATGCGTTGTTTGAGCGGAAGTTGTCGTACGACCTGCCCACATATGGTGGTCTTTGGCGATCGCTGGGGAGACAGTGGCTGATGGGAGATGGGGAATTGTTGGATTGTGTACGATGTATGTACAGTACAAATCCGACGATTAATCAACGGTATGATAGCAGGGATGTGGTATGAGGGGGAGAGTGGGTGGCAGCACGAAGCGCTGTCCGGCTCCGGAATGACCTGGGTGCCTGGTGAGCTGCTGACCCAAAAGCTAGACGTCCGACAATGCATGTGTTGGAATTATGGTATCCCAGCTAGGGATTATCTCATACCATAAGTTCCTTTATTCATTTATATCTTTCTACGTTATCCATGTTCCTTCATGGAGACATTATATGTTAACCTTTCAGATACTAACGGTCATATTTGACCATAGTATATGTCTTTCATCTTCTTGTCATGTCAACGGCTATATCTGTATGACTGACAGTCACACTTGTGACAAGTCACCACTGGTGACAGGTACGTTTGTACCATTTAAGACCTGACTAACAGGCACAAGCCCAGACTCTGGTGACGTCACAGAATGATGTACACCAAGAGATCTAGACACATGATGATCAGACCTATTACTAATAGAGTCTAGACACATGATGTCATATGATGTCACTTATGACTTCATACCCTCAACCCGGGTCTAGATGGCAGTATACTTACTACATCATTACTAATATCCTTGGCAGTCTTCTGACTACAATGGATATGGTAAACCCTTGATCCAGGGTACAAGGGTTTCCCACGTCACCTGTCAGGGTACAGGATTGACACCTTATATGGTAGATCATACGATACTTACCGTCCAATAGGAATGCCCATGGGCTAAGGGCATTACCTTACTTACTATTTTTCCTTTTATACTTACATGGTCTGTGCACCATGTCTCTTACTATAAATACTGGGTCTTATACCCACATAATATTAAGCTCTTCTCTACCCTTTCTATGTCCCTATCAGGGAATATCTCAGGGCTTATAACTCTTTAAGAGAACCTTCCACTAGAGTTCATTACTCTAAGTGTCATTCTACTTAAGGTCATTCCTCACACTCCTTCCGCTGTAGAACAGCTTCTCTCAGTGTATCAAACCTCTGTTCTGTCAAGGTCACTGTTCACTAGGGCTTAGTCAGCCTCTCTCCACTCTCGACTACTTCAAGACTCCTCATTGCCTCTCGATGCTTAGCCTTGCCCATTGCTATACTGTGACTATGTGAGCTCTCCCACACTTGTCACATCTTCCATTGCTGTCTCTGCATAACCTCGATTGGACCGTGTTAGTGTCCAGTTCTGATAGCATGTAGCAAGAGCCACAAGCCCAGGGTCTAGGAGACGGATGGATGGTGATGGTACTCACAGTGTTGCTACCTGACAGGAGGGAGGGTGAGCCTGAGGAATGACTTGTGTAGGAAGGGTTGGGCTTGCATGTATGGGGCGAGAATTTGGGCATGTTGGCAGAGGTAGGTGAGGAACGTGTTGCTGGCCCACCTGCCTTTGACCTTGACAACATTGAACGGGACGTTCCTTAGGAGGTATTCAAGTGTTGAGCCTATCCGGATGCCATGGCCCTGTAATGGGGGGCACCCTGCGGCTTTCAGAGTGACTGAGAGGGTGGAGAGGAATTTGCTCTTGGTCAGCGGTTTGTGTCCTTTACCACTGTGGTAGGCAAACAGAGGGCTGTTGTGGGGGGGGGAGTTAATTTTTAGGTGGTTCTTGAAGGCGGCAAGTGGGTCAGTAGGACCGTTTTGTCGGGCCCAATGGATGTCTTCTCTGTTTGGGGCTGATTTCGATCTGGGTAGGTGAAAATTGGTGACCATGTTGCCATGGCGGTCGCGTTCTGTTTTCACATCAGAGGGTTTGATGTGGGAAGCTGGGTCGAAGGAGTGTAGCGTTCGGGTGGTGAGTTCCCCGGTGCGAGCTGTAGCATAGAAAGCAGTGGTGAGGCAGGCGAAGACAGCGGCATGGAGGGGTAGGGCAGGGTCAAGTTGCTTTCAGATGGAGCTCATTGTGTTGACTGTATACGGTTTGTGTTGACCTGCATAAAACTGGTTTCATGCATAGTCAGAAAAGCTACCACCCGAGAATGGATATTTCTACCACTTGAAGCAGTTAGAATCCTTGGATACTATAGGGCCAGATAAC